>BTRK01000002.1:21779671-21979881 GCA_036245805.1 Pristionchus mayeri | reverse complement strand
GTAATTTGTTTTCGGAATCGCGATTAATCGTTTTGTAAGTCAAGTTTGCGTGTTTCCTTCAAGTATTTGAAAAGTGTTATTGAATATTTTCAGCTGATGAGGGCTATCAGAGATTCACGAGGGCCGCTCATGCAGTCTTGTTCGTTTACTCAGGATACGTGAGTATTGCACATTCCCCTTTTTCATTTTCTTGAACCCTTGCCAAAATTTGTTTTCTCCTTGTTACAACGCCTTTTTGGCTCTTTGGTTAATCTTCCAAATGGCTCAAATTGGAGCCTAGCGATGTGTACGCAGAACCTTATTTTCTCCCAGTCTGCTAAATGCCAATTTCTATGCGTTTGGTTGAGTACTGGTGAGGTGAAATTTAACTGGTTCCCGTACCTTGAAGATGAATGTCTCATTGAAAACAGGGTTCAGCGTCTTCCTGTGTACTTTGGTCTCGAACTTCTTTTTCTTCTCAGGGAGGAGATAAACTTTGACGTAAGGATCCGAAGTGCCACTCATGTCCATTCCAGGCAGTTCCTCTGCTTGGATCACGGTGATAGAAAGCTAAATTGATCGAATGGTTGAGGGTACGGTGTACTAGAATGAAAGCGAAGCAACGAGCAATGACTAACCTGATTGGCCTGGAAATCGTAATCCAGTTTATATTGTATGCGTCCCAGTTTGAGCTGCAAATAGGATGATTCGGGTAGAGTATGTCTAAGTAGGAGTCATTACATCTTCCTTCTCCTCTGCCTGTTCCTTCTCGTTCTGCTCCATGTTTTCCTCGAGGTTCTCGAGATCGGCTGTCAGCTACAAAACCCAGTTAGTCTTCCCCCATCTGCCACTATTTCTCTCCTCTCCTTCCTCTGTCTACAGTAGGGAATGGAAGCAAGAGTCAGTCGGATCTCTCCCCATCCCCTTATTCCATACACAGTCTCAACTCACTCCGGTCACTCCCATCGTATCTTTGGTATCTGCTCCCCCCTTTCCGAAGAATCCCTTGAGTCCCTTCTGCTTATTCTTCTCTCCATGTCGCTTCTTTCCAAATATCTGAAACGAGGCGTGGTTCTCTCTATTGTCTATTCTCACTCGTTCCCCAATTCTCCCTCGGGTATCCCCCTCTTCCCTCTTCTTTCCACCTCTCACCTTCCTTATTAAGAAGAAGGCGCAACCAAGAAATATCAGAAGAAATATAATGGAGAGAATAACAAAAGTCCACTCGGGCACTGCAATTGATGGGTATTAATTAGGTATGAATAGAGCTAGTGGCGAGGTCCCGTCCCTCATTCACTCTCTCATTCCCGATATGTGTTGTCTTTAGCTGCAGAGCAATCGTTCTTGCCTGCTCTCCACTCCTTCGAGACACCCATTGGAATCGATAAAGAAGGAAGGAAAAGCGAGGAGGGAGAAGGAGAGGAAAGATTATGAATGGAAGAAGGACTTACTCCCAGTTTCCTCCATTACTTTGATTTTGACGGTGTCCTTGAAATGGATTGCCTTGTTCATAACTACTTCCTTGATGGACTCTTTGGTAGTGCCACTGCAAGAATGGCAAATGGAGAGTTATAGATGAGAGAGGAGGGAATAATGGAATTCTCACGGTGGAGGGGGCAAAGGTGTCGTCTGCATGGGCATTTCTGCAGGCACTTCTTCATCATTTACACTGCTTTCCTCATAGTCTTCCTCCGCACGAACCATATCTGGAGATGGAGAGAAGATCAAGGATGAATAGAGTGAATGAAATGAGAAGAAAGAGAATGGAACGAGGAATGGAGGAGATGTTTCTCCCTCCTTCCCATTCTTCCTTTTCATCCCCTTGCTTCGAATATATGGCGAAAACGACAAAATATCGATAGGTTGAGGGAAGAAAATGAGAGGAAAACGGAAAATGAGAAAAGGAAGAAGATGAAGGCTGAAGACATGATGGAAGGATGGAGGATACAAAGGGGAAGGATGAGATATGAGAGAAGGTATGAAGATGCATAAAGGAGGAGAAAGTTGTCATGGTGATAGTTGATAATATAGATTGAAGGAAGGTAACCGTCGCAGTTCCTGAGACTGGAAAGGAGAAGAATAGGGAAAGAAAGGAAGGGAGAAAAGGGGGAAAGAATCTGAGGAGAGAAGAAAAGCAATGCGAAAAGGGCGGGTGGATCGATGAAGTTGTGTGGAGATGTCGATGGAAGGAAGACGAGGGAGGTGGAAGGGAGGGGAGAAGACGAATGGAATAGGGAAGAGACGAGAATGAGAGGAAGGGAAGGAAGGTAGACGATGTCATCGTAGGAGGGAGTAACCGTAGAAGGAAGGAGGGAGTGAGGAAAGAGAATCGTCCCCTTCCCGCTATGGAGAGTGGGGGACGGAACTGAATAAGCACCTTCCTCCTTTCTTTTTCTCCGTTCTCGACAACGGAGCATATTGACTGACCGATGAAAATGGAGATGTTGAAAGTGTCAGATCTCATACGAATCTATTTATTCTTGTACTAAGTGATTTGCCATTATTTAGGATTGATGAATGTTCCTTCATTCGCATTAGGAGATAGAGCGAACGAGAGTTCTCATTTTTTCGAAGTACTTCTCTCTGTTCCCTATCCATCCTCGCCTCCCTCACACCCATCTTCATTCTCAATGGATTCATGCATTGCTTGTGAAAATAGGAGAAGGAGACCGATGTTTTAACCTATGAATAGCAGAAAATCCGATTGAAAAGTGATGATGATTAGGTAGAAGTTTTAAGAAATTTTCTTGTCTCGTGGTTATTACAGTAAATTACTCTCTTTTTAATGATGGTAATAATTAGGATTGTACTGTAAGAACATGCACAACTCAACTGAGAAGATGGGAAAGATGTTCATTTTGTTAGCCTGTATTACTGTACATCTGTTCATTCGTTCCCTTCGCTCATTCCCTTCTCTTAGTTTTTTAGGATGCTCTATGTCACCGTTAATTTGGGATCTGCCTCCAGAGGTACAATGACTAGTGAGAGAAGAGTAGGGAAGGATGGAAGGAAGACTGAGTTGTCAAGAAAGTACAAGTGTTTAAGATTAATTGAGAGTGCTCATTACTCGATGAGAGAGAGAGGTGGGAGAGAGCAGGGATAAGGAGGGAGTGAGGGAGTGGTACGACAGCTGACGAGCGACCCTATGCACTTCCTTTATCATATCGATTAGAAACGTAGATCAGGGCATGTATATATCGATTGTGAATGGGCAACCTGCCAATCGATGATGTCTCATCTTTGTTACACACCCTCCTTTAGACTACAGTAGAATGGGCATAAATCGATTATTA
Source organism: Pristionchus mayeri (assembly GCA_036245805.1). Lineage (NCBI taxonomy): Eukaryota > Metazoa > Nematoda > Chromadorea > Rhabditida > Neodiplogasteridae > Pristionchus > Pristionchus mayeri. The sequence goes on along the minus strand of BTRK01000002.1, from coordinate 21,976,609 downwards.
CACCCTGAGGGTAGAGGAGACTCATCTATCCCCACTCACCCACTCTCCTCTTACCTCTCCCATCCTTTTCATCCTACACTCCTCTCCTATCACCCCATTCGCAAGTCTTGATGGATCCACGATTCACTCGACCCAAAATCAACGTTTATCTGAATATTATGCCATCAAATGTGAGTGGAAATGTGAATGGAGATATGGAAGTGAAATACAAGGACCATGGGTGAATGCAACTGAGAAGTGAAGGGTAGGAACCAAAACAATAGGAGAAGTGTTGTTGAATAGCCTATGAATATTGTTAATGACAATCTACTTGTGGGCTGCAAAAGATCGTGCATCATATGGTATAATAATTAGACGGAGGAGAGGGATCTCACTTGGTTCGCCCTCTGGTAGTCCTCCCTCCTCTCTTGGACTGCTTCATAACGGGTGGCTGCATCACGAGGGTGTTATCATCTCCCACCAGGTATGCATCTAAAATGGGGACACCTTTAATATTCATACAGAAGGAAATGGAACCTCCAACATAGTGTTATAGTGAAGATATGAAAGAAAGGAACTCTTTAAAGGCCAATAAATAGTACCATCCAACATATCATCTTCGTCTGAGCCCGAATCTCCTTCCAGATCCGGGTATGGTCCTGGGTTGCCGTTGTATTGGTAGTGGGAGGAAGAGGTGATGGGAAATTCGAGACTCACTCCCATCTCTGCAAGAACTGCTAAGGGAATACCTCCAATTACTTCGTTCACACTATGATATATGGAGAAATGGATGCAAATGCTGCCCCACCTTCATTGTTTTTCATTATCTGCGTGTATTTGCCTTGCTGCTTGAGCATTCTCTCTAGGGTGTTGATGTAATCTATCGCGGTACGCAGGATTTCAACCTGTAGATAAGGAATGAGGTAGTAATTGCTTCTAACACGGAGGTGGTCGTACCTTGGGTAGTCTCTGCTGGGGATTCTGACAGGTACGAGCCTTAACCACTTCGAAGGCCTCGTTCACTTTGCGTAGTCTGCGTCTTTCTCGCATTGTCGCTGCCTTCCGCCGATCCACTGGAGAGAAATAAAAATTAGTTAGATTAGTGCAGTTGTGGATTAATTAAGGCATGTGGTGAAGTAAACTCACATTTCTTTGGGATGGGGTCACTGTCTGTGACTCTGGTGATATCGGAGTGTTTGGTAGCCTTGGAAGTGGATGGAGTTGGGGCAGGGAGGGAAGGGGCTGGTGCAACTGCTGGAGGGCATGGCCATTCCACTCCTGACAAGTATAGGATAGAAGAGGGGAGGGTAGATTAACTAACCTCCTGATTCCATCTTCTCCATCTTGATGGAAATGCCATCTTTGGATTGAGTCTCATATGCATCTCCCTTGACCGGGTCCTCTCGAGAAGTCGGTTGGGGGAAATCAAACGGTCGGGGGAAAGAGGAATTGTCTATGTAGATAGCAGAAGGATTGATTGAATGGCTGAATGGCTGATATTGATAGTGATTGGGATACAGTTCGTATTGGAGGGTTGAGGCGTAGTCTGAGGTGGAAGGAGTAGCCCCGAAGGAAGAGAGGGTTAGGATCTCGGAGGAGGAAGGGATTGGAGGTAGACGGGGAGAGGACGAGGTGCCATACTGAGTAGTATACAGAGAATCGTAGGGTGTCGAAGAGGATTCGCCATTCATGATTGACTGAAGAAGACTAGGAGAAGACTTGGAAAGAGGAGAGAGGGACGAAGAGACAGAGGAGAAGTCTGAGATTACGGTGGGGAGGCCCGCCCTCTCTCCTCATTGATTGAGTGAAGACACGGAGGAAGGGAGAGGGGAAGGAGAGATCAGGAGGAAGAGAGGCGAGACTTGATCCCTCACCAGACCCCGTCGAGATGAACTCCCTTTGATGATAATCCTATCCACTTTACACTTCTCATCTACCGATACAATTCAATACCTTGTCATGATTTCCCCCTACATTTCTTTTAGACTTATATTTTATTATGCAGTTACATTTGTGAAATAGTTGTCTCTGTTTATCCTGGCCCTTTAAACATATTTTTTTGTTAATAAATGGATAATGTAATAACGTTGAGCTCTGTTCCTGGGTGGAGAACAGTCGTGAACGGAGAGATTGATTGACTCGTGTTCCTCTAAATTATGTGGTGATTTACAGTCGAGTGCAGTGAGAGGGAAGCAGAGGGGGGCGCTTTATTATGGATGTGAGTATCAGATCAGATCTTCAATCGAAGTATAGTGCTATGACAGTGAGTTAAAATTAGAGTCATTCTTTCGTCTCGACACTGAGACTTTATATGGAAGGGGAGAAACGGTAAGTCCAAGGGAACGATAGCGAGAGAGACCCGAATGGGCTTCTATTCGGAGACTCTTTAGGACGTTAGTGAAGATTAGGAACAATTCGGCACGGGCGAGTGACTCGCCTAAACATTGTCTCTTCCCTATGGAGAAAGGCATGAATTGGGGGATCCTCTTGAGAGTAACCCCGTCTGCCTCCAGGAATCGGGAAGGGTTGAATTGCTTGGGATTTTCCCACACTCTGCGATCAGAGAGGAGTACTGATATCTGTGGAATGACCATAGTCCCTTCCGGATAAAAGAATCCTCCTTCCTCTGTGTCACTCGCCGTACTTCGAAGCAGATTGATGGGCAGTATATTGGCTATCCGTTGAATCTCCTAAATTACCGCTTTTAACTCTCTCACACCTTTGAGACTACCGACCGGTGTAACAGTCTCATATATCCCCTGTCTACCCCAAAACGCTCTCCCTATCCTATCTCATCTGGTGTCAATGTCGTCTCTCTCTCTCTCTCTCTCTCTCTCTCTCTCTCTCTCTCTCTCTCTCTCTCTCTCTCTCTCTCTCTCTCTCTCTCTACCTTTACTGTCCATCAGCTTTCGTTCCCTACTCACTCTTCACCAGGCGGAATCTCTTTCGGCACCTCGCAACAAGGGTCATCTTTCATAATGAGACCCCTTGGCTCTACCCATCATCTTTCATAATCCTTTCTCCACTTCGCATCTCAGTTCCTCTCTTCTCTCTTTCTCAGTATACACAACCCCTTTCCCGTTCCCTCATTCCCGTGAATCCCTCCAGACAATCGAACGAAAGAGGACTAACACAAATAGTAGCACTTGTGTATGGAAGGTTTCTTCGGTCTCTCAGAGTGATGCATCCGTCTCCCTGTGAATCAAGCGTGTCGAGTTCACGTTGAACGGTCTCTTGAACCTGTAGTTGGAAATATCCGTCATGCAATGTACTCCCATTTCGAACGATTTTTGCCACAGACTGAGCAAGTTTAACCTAAATGACGATTGAACTTCCATGTGACAGAAATATCAATGGGATCAATTTTTATTACCTCTGGGTGGGCTGCCATTAGCATGAATGCCCATTTTAGAGTCGTTACTGTCGTTTCCATTCCAGCGAAGAAGAGATCAAGGAGAAGCATTCGTAGCTGCCAATCGCTGAGAAAAGCAGAATAAATAGCCATTGGATGGCAGGGAAATTGAAAACGCGTTCTCTGTAAGAATGTAACGAAAAGGCCCGGGGGTGGCACAGTTTTTTCAAAATGGTCTCCCAGCAGCCATACTTTATGTATGTAGTCACCAAGAGTGGACTACACTTCAGCCGGAAAATGTTTCAAAATTTTTAACTTTTTGGCGCGAAATATGAGAAAAAAATATTTTCGATGTCAGAGACAAGGTATACACCATTTGAAAGAGCGTGAAAAGTTATGCCAAAATGTAAGACAGTTTTCAAATTTATCAAAATTTGACTGAGCAATGTCGAAAAAAACAAAATTTTTGATGACCAGCTGTGATCATCATCTCACTGCTCGTCTGAAACTCAAAACTAGATCCTGAATTTTTGATATGTGGCGCTCTGTTGCATGCAGATTCTGAATCTGCAATGCAAATTTGGAATTTCGTGGACCGAACACGCTCTCCGATTGATTTTCTAGAGCGCAATCGCCGGTCAGGGTTCGATCCCCGCCGGCGCATATCTTTTGCAAAGTGTTTAGCTTGCTTTCAATCATTGCCGCGGTTGGGGGAAGTGGTCAACGACCAAATTCTAAGACTTTTTTACTTCGAGGAGTTTTTCGATCAGATGCGATCTACGGCCGGAAATCGATCTTTTCATTTTTGACGATTACGGTATAAAGCTACCGTAATCGTCAAAAAAGTTTTTAGTCGATTTCACTGCGGCGGTGGGCGGAATGATTCGGCGATCAAATTCTAATGTTTTTTTACATCGGGGAGTTTTTCGATCAGATGCGATCTACGGCCGGAAATCGATATTGTATTCATGTAGGAAACAAAAATGAAAATATCGATTTCCGGCCGTAGATCGCATTTGATCGAAAAACTCACCGAAGTAAAAAAGTTTTAGAATCTGATCGCCGACGCATCGCCCCTAGCGCGGCAATGATTGAAAGCAAGCTAAACACTTTGCAAAAGATATGCGCCGGCGGGGATCGAACCCTGGTCGGCGATTGCGCTCTAGAAAATCAATCGGAGAGCGTGTTCGGTCCACGAAATTCCAAATTTTCATTGCAGATTCAGAATCTGTATGCAACAGAGCGCCACATATCAAAAATTCAGGATCTTGTTTTGAGTTTCAGACGAGCAGTGAGATGATGATCACAACTGTTCATCAAAAATTTTGGTTTTTTCGACATTGCTCAATCAAATTTTGATAAATTTGAAAACTGTGCTATATTTTGGCATAACTTTTCACGCCCTTTCAAATGGTGTATAGCTTGTCTCTGAAATCGAAAATATTTTTTTCTCAAATTTCGCGCCAAAAAGCTAAAATTTTTGAAACATTTTCCGGCTGAAGTGTAGTCCACTCTTGGTGACTCCATACCTAAAGTATGGCTGCTGGGAGATCATTTTGAAAAACCTGTGCCACCCCCCTCCCGTTCTAAAGGATAACGCGTTTGAAGTACCTGAATGAACCCATATCTACTCCTTCTTCTTGTCTTCGTCTCATCTCCTCAAGGTATGAGAATGTGAAATTATTCTCGTAGTTTCCTTCATTGAAAAGCCGCTTGTGATCCTGCTTTGAGAATGTATATTGCAATCGTTTAATTTCGAATGGAAAACTGAATGAATGAAAGTTCACCTCGACTTGCTCGCCCAGGAATCGCCAGAAGGCGTCCCTCTGGCGGAGCAATTTATTCCAGGGTCTATTGATAAGGGGTATGTGGGTAGTGCAGGGAAGGGCGATGTAGAGTCCCATGAAAGGATGCATTACTAGCGATGACTGCGTGTCCAGAAGCAGATGCAAGTCACGCATCTCGTCACTTCCCTCAATTCACGCAAAGTTATGCATCTTACAAACAATCGCACACTGACAACACGTTTTAGTTTCGGATAAGTGACTAAGTTATTTCATGAGATTTTTTTTTCATGATTGTGACTTGAAAGGTCATTGGCAGATCGGTAGGTAAGTTTAATAGTGGCTGTGTGATAGTGTGATAATAGGGATATTCTGCACCTGTGGGAAGGTCTTGCCAAATAAAACCTTGTTGATCACATTGCCGACGCAGACGGCGATGGGAGTGGAGAGAGAGAGCGGATTGGGAGAGGAAACGAGGAACGAGATCAGTTCCTTAGTCTGCAATCGGATCGAGCTTATATTAAAGATCGGGTCGTTTTCACTATTTAAGTCACATTTGGGATCAATGGAAGCACGGTTCACTGAGGATTCAACCCTTTAAATTCTATTTTCAGCATGTAATTGAGCCTCCCTTATTGTCCTTCCCATTTTCAATAGAAGTATAAGTCTACATCCATCTTTAATTCCTTGCTGTAGTTGAATGGAAAGAGTAGTGATGATGTATGGATTGCGTTACCTCCAGGAGAATGCTTTCCTCCATTTCAGGTCTGCCAACTCCAAAATTGCGGAGCAAGTGTAGTGAATATCGTCGTTGTTCTCTCCATTTCTCTCCATCAACTTGCACGATTCCATAGTGACCCCCTGCAAGGATCGAGAATAATTTTACCCTAAGCGATGCCTGGGATTAGTGTCTTTCTTTTTCTGGTATAGGATATTGAATTTCTCTCACCCATAAATGTGTCTGTGACGTAGTTCTTCCATCGGTTCGAGAATACATCTGCTCGATCAACAAAATATCTCCTCATCTGGGACAAGGAACACACCATAACAAGTGGAAGCGGGCCAATCCATACAGTGAATATCTTAATATATCTGTGTTACATGCATTAGATGTTTTATAATCCACTTCGCCGTAAGCATCTCTCCATTTGTGAAGTTGATCTTCGAAGTGACCAAATGAAGCGATGAGGGGAATCATGTTGCCGATAAGAGGCAAGGGGGTAGGACCGGGGGGTAGACGATGACGGCGCAAGAAAGATCGGAGGATGAGGAGAAAGAAGAGGAGCGGGAGAAGGAAATTCTGCTGTGTGGGTGATGGGATGTGAGCATAATTATGTTTACATACAGGTGAGAGGAAACTCATTGCTGAATTCCGGAAGATGAAGATAACAGAAAATATTGGAATGAGAAGTGGTGATGATATGATGGATCCCATCTATGAAGATACGCGAAGTGGATAAAAGAAGGGATAGAACACATCTCACCTGGAGAAATTTGAGCATCATTCACAAAGCCATGCGAATAGGAGATATTTCAGCCTCACTCTTGTTTTCACTACAATGGTAATGCAGTGTAGTTCAGGAAACTTTGTCAGTGATGCTTTAAATGCTCTAACAATCCAATCCTCACTCAATTCCCTCCTCCCTACCTCATTCCCTCCCTTTCTCTCTCGATCTACAAAATCGCGCACACTCTCACTTTTCTTGGACCGCTTTTCCTAACGCGAAGGATTAGAAAAGAACTTTGTTTCTTTCCAGCTGAGATCACTGAAAGGAGTGGGGAGATGGTGCTGAAGGTTGGATGAATGAAAGAGTACAGCGAGAAGCTCGAGAGATTGATGTGCATCAACCGGATGTAGGGCAATAAACACAAACGACTAGTTCGTCATTCATTCCTCTGGTTATAATCCACATTTCGACTACTTTTTAATAGTATATAGAGAGACGACACATACAATTCTGTTGTAGATGTTCGAAATACGTGATGTGGAATCAATGGAGTAGGAGAAGTTTAAAATTTTTTTTCGACTTTTTCAAGTATTTACATGTTATTGTTTTGCTTTATTTATTTGTAATTTCTGCATTTTTTCTTTTCATATTTTTTATGCCATTATAGTGTTAATTTCTACTCATTCGATCTCCATCTGAATGTAGATTATTGATCTCGTAACAAAAAATGAGTTGTGGTGCGGGGTGCACCTCTCCACCCGTACGGTAGAGCCAGCTGATTGTTACCGAGGATTTGTTGGCTGTGTGCCAAAGAAAGGAAGCTGCCTCAGGGGATATGGAAGAAAGAGAACGAGTAGCATATTATTCGCTTCTACGCTCGTTCTTTCATCTTTTTCTCATTTGGACGTTTTCTCCCTTGTTCGTCCATTTCCCGTCTCTTCCCCTTCCTTTCCCTTCCATTCCTCTTCCTCCTCTTTTCCCCTGTTGAGTGTGACTCCACTCTCCACTCTCCGCTCCTCCCCTTCTTCTCTCCTCAACGAGTCAATATCAGATGGGACTCTTAACGTAGTCTCCGTCGATTTTCGTAATATGTCAACTATCGCACCCTTTTCGCCATCAACTTCGTTCGACTATCCTACAATCAAGCATACTTGGAACAGGAATGAGGTTAGCTTCTGATTATTCGAACGTTATAATCATTGTTAGTTACGTTTCAAAGTGTTATGTGTGTGTTTTTTTGTTTTTTTCTTGTTTCGATGCAAATGTTCAACGTTGATGCATTTGCATGTATTTCATCAAGAAGTCAGGAAAAGGATAACTAGTTGGTTATAGGAGGTGTATCGTATCCTGGAGGCGGCGGTAATACATCGCGAATGGCTAAGTGGAAGTGCGCTCCAACGCCCCGCATCTGGAACTCAGCTTCTATTCTCTAGATCGCATGTCGACTTTAAGGTTGGATGACTGAAAACATGTGAAGGAAATGAAAAATGGCTCACGATTGTAGAATGATGGATACGAATGGACTAGAAGGAAAGACGGTAGATTAATCCGAGAAGATCATATGAAATTAAAAGTGAAGAAGATGGATGTTATCCATGCAAACTATGCACACTCAGCAATTGTGCCTACTTTCCATCGGCGTGCATACTCACTCATTTCGGTGGGTTGTACAAATTTATCGTCTCTGAATTAGTGATTTTTTAGAATCCCGACATAGTACTCGTGCACTATCTAAAAAGCGAGGAGAATGACGATACTGGTGCTACTCCTCTTTGCGCCAGAATATCGGATTCTATAAGGAAGAATGGACTTCGGCCCACCCTCCCCGACCTGATTGAACAAATGGAACCTATTCGTAAGTTTTTTGTTAACTATTTCTTATTATCATATAAAGGCCATTCAAAGATCTGTTGCAGTACAATGCATGACTAAATCCGATATTCAATTTATCGCCCAAGAAGTGATGGGAAATTTGAGACAAGAAGCAGAGACTAAATTGGTGAGTGAATATATATCATATTTTATATATACACTAATATGGGATGGTTTAATTCGTTTAGATTATGGAATCTCCATTCTCAATTGGGAATGACTTATTTGTGGTAGAGAGTGGTTCATCCGGATCCTCCATTGAATATCTTCTCGTTCCCTCTAGTGGCGCCCTGGTAATTTTAGAGATGCAAAAGGTCACACTGTCTGTCATGTTCCACACGCTATCACACTCTTTGAGTATAATGCACCACTTCCTGTCAAGATTGAAGAGTAGAGGCTATGATGAGCATGAGCGGATTATGTTGCATAGATACGATCACTCCGAACTTTCCCACTTCTCTTACATTTCCATATTCAGTTTAATATCCTATCCTGTTAATTAAGAATCGTCGAAATTCGTGCAGTTCCGCTTCTCGAAGAGGACTTTCCAGTCTCATATTGACAAGGTGAGAGATGAACGCCATATAGTTTCTCATTGCTCTTTCATACTCTAGGAAGATTTGTTTACGCTTCCATATACATGCGAATTCGATGGATTCTTTAGCATACTTTATCCTCTTTCCTCAAAACGAGGTTTTCTTTCTTCTTGAATCAATTGACATTGAGAAACAGAGAGAATTGCAGACAGCCATCCGCATTTTCCGACTCAGTCGAAACACAATTCATATCTGGTGCTGTCAAGAGAGAGTGGAATGAGAGGAATAATGACCACCTGTACCAGAGAGGTATCACTTAAGAGCATTATTAAATAATGTAAGGCCATATAAGAGCATTTTAAATATAAATCATGGTCGTAAGTAAGTATCGAACAGCGAGGAAATGGTTTCCTATCCAAGGAATTGATAAGCAGTAATTCCGTTTTTATTGTTGCCAATTTTAGAAGGTGTTCATTCGCGATCCCATTCGGGAGATACTGCTCATTCTTCTGATGAAATGGCTACCGATTGGAGCCGGATAGACACAGTTAACGGGCACCCTCCTTCTTGTTCCGATTGGAGCACATTTAACTCCGAATGGAGTGTTAATCGAGGTCCTTCCACTTCCATAGGTTCTTCTAATCTCACTATATGTCCTAGTATTGCTTCTGCCAAGGTAAGACTCGAAATATTTATTTTGGCGCATTTGGATGGTTGTAGGGAGGAGACCGAGTGCTCATCGTTGGGTCTTGGTTTTCGAGAGGCCATGAATACTCGGTAATGTTCGGAGATAAGAGAGTGAGAGCCATTCTGATTCAAGATGGTGTAATTCAAGCACTTACACCTCCTGGTGAGCTATTGATTTGGAAATTTCACCTGCTTCGTCAACCTGAGACTGATTGGTTCAGGAAAGGGGAGAATATGTGTTCGAGTGTTATCTGACGAAACGCCACTTGGGCCTCCCTTGGACTTCTTCTACAAGTGCGCTGTCCAGATCTTTCAATCTGTTATCCCGCCCCTCTCGTGGTTGCAGATCACATGCTCGCGAAGGTCTGTCCCGTCTACATCTTCTGCAAGCTCTCGTGGACCGAGTTCATCTCCTATGCACAGCCTTCGATTTCCGCGTGGTTCGTGATTTTACCAATCATTAATGATTAAATGAAATCAGAGTATGGACAACTTCGATCGCGACGGAATTATGTCGGTGGTGGACTCGTTGAGGGGGCGTTCACCCGTTTTTCCTTATCTCCTGAACTCCACGATTCCCTCTCGGACCATTCTTCATCTTGCAGCAGCCCTAGACTTCCACGAACTTTTGCAGCGACTAATATTTAGGTGAGCTAGTTGTAACGAAAAATGTTAACACAATTATGGGTACAACTATAGAAGAGATGACTTCCCTGCAAAATATCGAGAATTCGATATAAATGCAAAGGATATGGAAGGGGAGACACCACTCACCATCGCACTCGCTGATAGTAAGTGGAGAATAAAAACGAATCCAGTCAATGGGAATATTCTGTAAGGAAAAGGCCGATGTGCGATGATTCTGGCGAACGAAGCAGGATGGAGTATGGAGGATCTCGATAGAGAGACGGAAAGATTGAGATCTGAAAATATGGGAGGAACGATTATTGATGTGGATGATATTACTTGTCACAGAGAAGATGTGAGTTTTATAGTTATGAAAGCTTAGCGATTCCCCGAATTTTGTCATATAATTTTTTTAGGATTATTCCATGAGTGACGGACCTGCTCGTAGTACAAAGGCATGGGTGATGAGTCTCGGAGAGCCGATGATTGAGATGAGAGAAGGGATAAGAGGAGATGAAATTGGACAGAGAGTGCCCCTCGAAATTTCAATGGATACGGAAGTCCTCGTACCTGACTCTCCCACTATGGCTAATCTATTCCAAGCTGTTACCAGGTAATAACATGCATTGTTTCCGAGAACGAAATGTAATATCAGCCCCGGGCTGGTGAATGATTTCGCTAGGGATCAAATGGCCACCCTTACGAGAAGATTAATCGATGCTCTGCCACCGAATGTCAAGGTTATGCTAGGGTATCAAGTCAAGACAAGAAAACGTTGTTGTTACAGAATCAGAACGGCGTGACTGATGTCCATCATGCTCATTCTCACTTTTTGTTCGCTAACGGTACTTCGATGGTTCCTGATGTTTCAATGAGTAGTGGAAATGTAGATTACCAGCTGAACGCCAATATGGAATTGACTTATGGTCAATATGATAGGTTTGCGAAACCATGATCGAGTGAGAATGGATGGAATTATTGTTGCAGTCAATATGACGGACAGATACCACCAACTCATGAAATATATGCTCACTTTAATTCTGAATACTTTCCGCCCACTTCTAGTATTGATCATATATCCTCGATTGGCGAACTGGACGTGGAACTAGAAGACAAGTAAATAATATTTATTTGTTAACATTCGTTTGTTTTCTGGATTCCTCATGATATTGCAGAGATCTTGGAGAGTTTCTCTCCGGATCAAGTGAAATTTCGGAGGGTATCGATCCACTGCAGAAGAAGCTCGAATCATTGAAACTGAAACGTGAGCAATGATCAAAAAAAAAGTTAAGACAGAAAATGTTATTTCAGCGACGGAGCAGCGAGAAGTGTACGACGCCGCAATGTTGATGCAGAGCAGTGCGCTCGGAGGAGTGCCGCCTACTGAGGAAGAGAGAATTGCTGCCACAACAATCCAGTCGTGCTACAGAAGGTACAAGCAGGTATGATGTTTATACTTCTCCACCCTTACTCTGCCACCCCAAGTACTGCTATCTCCGTCGACTACATAATGCTGCGGTGGTGGTGCAGAAGCACTTCCGACTGCGAAGGGCCAACCAGAAGGAAGAGACTCACGACGAAGTGCAGGAGCACCCTTCGATGCAGGAGGAGAGCATTTGCATTCAGGTATCGGATACATATCAGCTCACTGATTGAGGAATTAATAGGTGCCCAATCGATCACTCTCGCGTGAGCATCGAGCCGCTGCCACTATACAGAATGCATACAGAGTGCATAGAAAGAGACAAGGAGCCGCCAAAGTAATACAGAAATTTATGAGAACCAGCGCTACACGCCAGAAGTGAGTCGTTCAATTATCGTCATCTCGATCATAATGTACTCAAAAAGTTACAGTCAACCAAGCGACGAACTGTCGATGGTAAGACGCATATTGTATTGTGAAAAGTGGCGAATGTTCCTTTCAATATCGTGTTTTATCAGTGGCTGTCTTGTACTTTTCTTTGCATAGCCAGGATATCTGAATGTCCCTTTTACAGACTACGCAAGATGCACGAAGCAAGCGACGGTGTGTGTACGGGCGATGGGACGACGGGAAGGGAAGAACGGAGATGATTGCACCAAGGAGATGGGGCGAACCGAAAATATGCAAGTCTCCGTATTGATCTGAGGATATGTAGGTTGGATCTCGCAACGCTCATTTGATGACACTACCCAGCTTTAACTTGCTTTTTACGGATTGTGTTGCGTGTTAGACAACATTTCTAGAACTGCTTGTACAGAATCAGACTTTTAGACTTTTAAATATATAATTATGTCTTGTACATTTGGAGAGCTTGTCCATATTATTCACCTTGTTACTCAGATACCCGTATTACAGTAATTACCAATCCGAATAATATAATTTATATCGCAAATAGTTTTGAACGCAGTTCACGTGGGAGCTGTATATTGAGTATTGCAAATTTAGACTAAATCAAAATCAATTAAAAATGAAATTGAGATCAATTAAGATACGGTTCTTTTCAATTAATATATTCAGAAATACTGTAATCTTAAGGCTATGAAATATGTACAAAATCGTATTCTGGAAGTGAAAGATGAATTTTTTGCAACAGGGAAAGATCACCAATAAAAAAGCAAAGATCATGGGAAATGATAAATGAAGGGTTGCCTAATCACACGTGCGAGATAGACGAGGAGAGATTAAAGCTCCTTCTGGAAACGTCATTCGGATTAGTTGATGAATGGGACCGAGTACTTATGGGTCGGGGGAATCGATTGATTGCACGGGGTGGAAGAGAAGGCTGAACTGACTGGAGAATTGGGTGGGGCAATTGATGCGATGGTGGAATGGAACTAGGCGTTGATACTTCTGCGGGAGATTCTGATAGGTTCTTGCTTGAAGAAAGGAGACCGCGTATGCGGGATGAGAACGATCGTGGGGTCTCTTCTTCCAATCTATATGGAGCAATTTTTTTGATAACTCCGTGAATGTCAAGACATTGTATTGAAGATAATACTAGACGTCTTACTTTTTCACTTCGTCCTTGTCCTTTCTGCTAACAAGTTTCTTTAGCCATGCCACATCAACAGAAAGAGTGTGCCTGGCTGTTGACCCTCGGGAATGGCGACGTTTGGAACGAGAGGATGAATCAACCTGAGATGAGTTCGATAATCTGCATTCTATATGGTGAGCATGGGTAGTGAAGTGCAACATACGCGAATTTCTTCATATGGGCTAGTAGCTCTGTTAGGAAGATTGTCATGTTCTGGATGTAGCGATATTCTCAGTGAAACTTTTTCCCTTTCCCCTTCCTTGTCTTCGATGATTCGCTCGCAGGAGGCTCGTGATTGACTGTGGAATCAATTCGTAACGGACTCAAGCAGTAAACTCTCACCGAGTAAAGTTCTCAAGATTTACAGGGGCTTCAACTATTTCGACAGGCATCGATTCTTCGCTCTTCGGCTCGTATCCTTGCAAGGCGTTGTTTTCAATTTCTGGTATTTTCTCGAGTTGGAGAAGATGGACGACTTACGATATTTCGTCTTGTTTATTCGATTGGTGGATCCGACTCGATAAGCGACGACACTAGCGTGATCCAATTTTCCCGGAAGTTCGGCTATCCTCTCCCTCACCATCTTGCGACGAGCTCGTTCCTCAGACTGTAGTGATGGTTACATTCAAATAGAAAATATATTGTATTCAACACGAGTTTTTTACATGTACTTATTCAATGTTCAAATGTTTCCCCGACCTTTTTTAACTTCTCTTTTTTGTATAATTCAGGATCCTCGAGTATCCGTCGTTTTGCCCTGAACACATTTCAAGATTGTCCGAATAATTTTTGTTTCGAGCCAGCACGATTAGATGAGCTTTTATTCAGTCGATTTTATCCCTGTTATTTTGTACTTTTCGTATGGTAAGTAGCTTACGTGCTGAGTTGAGAGGCGAATTGGGTGAGGGACGTGCAAAGACGAGAAGGGTTTGGTACACGTGGTGTAGCTGGCTCCTCTGTGGAAGAAGTATCCTGTCTAGGAAGGAGACCGGTCGAGATTATGTCCCGCATACGGAGGAGCATCAAATTCTGTAACTTTTTTTTCAATATGTGCAGAGAATTTTATGTACATATTACATAATTGACTGACAAAAAAATAGTTTAATATTTCCGAGAGCGTAAAAATGTGATGCACTCACTTGTCTCTGACTCGCGTCAACACATGGAATTGATGCGGCACAGCTCTTGGTCCGATGGAAGGAATCTCCATTGTGGGAGGGACCAGCAGCCGTCCTACAATGAAATAAATATTTTTACACAGTTTATTTAAGGGATTTGCGTATAGTTGCTATCGGAATATTATTTTCTTTAACGTACACGGAAAGTTTTCGGTCGCTCATCTTAGGGAGAGCTGGGTTCTCATTTTCTTCCGTCTTCTTAATAACACAGAACTTTCCGACGACTGGGTCGAAATTATCGGAGATTCCATCGGATGTGATGAAGATTAGATCTCCTGAACGATCGCACGAATTTATTGTTTGTATGTTGATTAAGTCTGATATCATCATTGGCATATCCGCAGTTGTCCTACATTGTCTTACATTCCACGATAGGAATAGTGGATGGAAATACTAACCGGCCTCGACAAATGTCTCTGAACAAGTGAGATTTTGAAGCTGTGGGTTCCTTCCATCGACCGGTCCAAGTGCTCCTCCGGCATTCCTCATGTCTCTCATCTCTGAGCAGTCATGAGAGCCGAGAGTCACTTCCCTCACTCCATATGAGGAATTGTACACGAAGCAGAGTGAGTCGCCCACGTTACACACGCAAAGAACCCAGCTGCAAGTGTGATAGAGGGCAACGTTGGAATGGAGGGAGGAGATAACATAGTAGTTTGTATTGAATGGATGCTGCCAAAAATACCTGTTAGAGTTAGCAACTGGTAGCGCGACGGCTACACAGAGAGTAGTCAGCATTCCCTCCTCTTGGAGGATCAGAGAGTGCGCTCGATGAAACGAAGCCAGCAACTCATGGAATACTTCCTGCATAGATCAGATATAGTTGCTGTTCAGTTTAGTTGGTTCAGTTGATCATTTCTCTGAGTGTGTAACTTACATTTGTATTGGTGAACCGGTTAGTAAGGATACAGTGGTTGATGTGGTCCATGGCTCCTCTCACGGCACATCTAGCTGCCAATCTTGCTCCTTCACCCCAATTGACTCCATCGGCCAGAGCGAGGATCTGGCATATCAAAGGTCAACCATGTGCATGCTGAGAATTCATTCCCCACGGGCGTGATTGACAGGCAATCAATCACCGATGCCCTCGAAAATCATTATAGTGGTTATCGATGGAGTGTAATTCGTCGCGCAGCCCTCCCTTCTTCCACTCACAGCGTTGTTCTCTCTGGCACATACAGCATACACATCTGCGATGGGATTTCCAGCCGGGACTCCCGTGAGAGGATTCCTCTCGTATAGGGAGACTGATGATCCGAAGGCAACGTCCTCGTCCACTCGCGACCAGTCAATCGAGTCACATGCATCTACAATCCATCTTTCTTCCTTCTGATCTCTTTATAGTCATTTAAGCTCTAGGAACAAAAGAGTGTGTTTATCTAGTAATCCGATCTCCCCCGGTCAATAAGGAACACTACAAATGTGTAATCCTCTCTCAATGTGAGAGTGAGAAGTTAGAAGAGTGTCATAAATCGTGGCCCAATCCCACCTGCCACTGCCCATCCTTCTTCATTTATCCACTCTAATTCATTCTGATTCACACATGTGCGACCCAACCCTCTCGCTCTCTTATTGTGTGCCTAACTAGTGAAAGTTATCACACAAACGAATGGAAAAGCAAAGGAATCAGGAGGAAAGTATTCTCTCTCACTGTTGTCTGCAGTCGACATGTTTATCTTATTCCTTCCAATCGAAGACAAATGGTGGTCGAGTGAGAAGGAGGAACCCTGCTGGAAAGAACATTGGGAAGGTCAGAGAGAGAGACAGGGAAGGGTTTCCACTCAAGCTGAGGGAAGTCGAAAGAGGATGAGAATTCATTACATTGAGGCTGGTTGTTTCATCTTCATCGTCATCAGTGGTAATTCCATCAGTGGAGAGACACATCTCATCGTCAAGGTTCACCATCTTGGCCACTTTTGCCGTGCGAACTGCCTCGACCTGAAGAAATAATCGAATGTACATAGGAAGATTAGAGTAATCCCCTTCCGTGTCTCGACCATTGTAGAGTATGGTTGGTAAAATAGTCCAATAGATAGTCAACGCAATTCTGATCCCACCTTTTTCACTGTGCATAATCTGACTTGATATTTCGAAAGCTAAAAACTCGAAATAGTACAAACGTTGAAACATATTTTTTTCTTATCAAGTGCGTTTTCAATTGAGTCTATCTCTTTGTTCATTTGAGATAATGAATTGTTGAGTTGTTAAAACTATTCATAGCCTCAACCGTTTTGTTTTCACTTCATTGTCAGGCTTTGGTACTGTTTTTGCCAACCCTAGTGTATAGCAATCAAAAGGAGAGTGTTCAGTAGACCGAGCAAATGGGAGTGTGTCGTGCTTGCACGTTCTCACATATGAATGGAGTACGTCGTTTTCTATGGCCCTCGCTTTCTTCTTTTCTCTCTCAACCTTCTTCCCATAGTATGAGCACCCACATTAGTCAAGCCTCCCTCTGGTCCGGTACAAGCGCATACTATCGAAGATTCGAGATGGTCGATCTAAATGAACCGTTGAAATTGGTGGAGTTGCAAAGGAGAGGGAATAGAGATGACGTACTTGTAGCAAGGGAAGATCACAGCCCGTCTTCCCGAAATACAACTCAGGCTGCTTGACGGAATGACCACTGAGACCAGTGAGGTATAAATGAGCCAACAAGGAAAGACTATTCGGGTCTTCTTCCTGAGAATGAATGAAGATTGATATGTTGGGATGAGGAGTTCACCTGCTCCTCCTGGATGTCCTGTATGGACTGAGGAGGGGAAGATTTCGTTCGAAGTAGATCAACTACCCGTCTCTTGAGAAAAGCCCCTGGCATTCTAAAGGAATGTGCTCAAGTAGTTGGGAATGTCATTGAATTGAGAAGAGGATTGAAGGAGAGGGGACGACGACTGATTGTTGCAACGGATGGCGGAGATAGGGAGAGGAGGGAGGGCAAGGGGTCAGAGGGGAGGAGACAAGTAATATGATGAGAAGAAAAAGAGGGTGAAGAAGGAGGAGAATGGAAAGAGGATCTCCCGAAGGGACTGGGAAGGATATGGGGATTGTGACAGGACGGGACGAAGGGACGATGAGGACTGGAAAGGATGAATCCAGTTATGAGGAGTGGACACTTTGAGAAAGAAGGGATGGGGACGAGGGGAGGGATAGATAGAACACCTTGGGTGAAGAAAGATTGATAGAGCAAACAGTTGAAAAAGACGAGATGCAATAGGCAGGCGGGGAGGGGAAGAAAAGGCAGACGAACGTATCGTACGAGTTCGATGGGTAGAAGATGAAGTTACTTCTAAAAAAATAAAGACAATTGACAAATTGGATTGCTCAGAAAGCACTATGAAAAGTGTCCATTCCAGTGACCATCAAAATCGTTGGGAAAGTTGCCAGCCGGGAACGGCGTTCCGAGAAATAGAAAAACGCGAAGAACGCGCGGTTTATTCCAAAATGCGCGCACCTCAAGCAGTACACGTTTTATTTTAGTTCGCATTAGCATCGTGTTGTGGGATTGGTTCCCTTGATTTGGTAAGGATCCTCTCCTAATTTGTAATTTTAAGGCCAGTGGCATGCGGTGACATGAACGGGGAAAGCTCGAGTGTAGATCAAGCAAAAGCTGAGAAGATTGCTGCTGCCAAGAGAAAGGTCAGAACAGTTTATTCTCAGCTGAATTGTGTAAATCTCTTCTTTCATCAAGATATAGAGAACAGTTTGGTATATTTGTTGAGCAATGGGAGATCACAGAGTCGTAGTTATGGCTGTGGGGCTAGAGAAGTCGTAATTTGGAATAGTTGATTGATTGAGTTGCGTGAGTACGAATCTCGACGTGTGAACGGGGGCGATTCCTCTTCTTCGCCCGTTCCGTCGATGGCTTCCAATGGTGGAACGGAGTACCTCAATGGACGGCATTCTGTCCACTCACAATATCACGGTAATATTCAGAATGATATTCACATGCCTAGTCACTCTATGCTTACAACATACTATTTTTGTTTTTTGTTTGTTTGTTGTCTTAGTGGCGTGGGTGGCGCAGTGGTGTGAGGCGCCGCTCGTCATACAAGGGTCCTGAGTTCGATCCCCCGCCTGGGCAGACCAAGCCCTCTATCCCTCCGGGGTCGGTAAATTGGTAGTGACCTCGGTCGCGAAAGGTAACGTTCCCTAGAAGCACTTTGGACAGCAGAGTTACGTAGTCCTAGCAGTAGTCGGCCTCACCGCACTACACCACCTAGCGTAGTCGTTCACGACTGTAAAATCGCTTGACGTGGTTGCACCTTTACCTTTTTCTTTTTTTTTTGTTGTCTTCTTCAGTAAATACGTATTATGAATTGGAATAGATATCAAGATAATTTTAAAATGTTGTAATAACTTCATACATACTTTTGATATCACTTTTTTCAGATATAACAAAATTTTAAAATCTGAATATTCATGAATTGCAACATATTGAATATTCACTTCCCTTTTACACTGGATTATGTTGAGAGGGAGAAGTGAGTGGACCGATGGGAGGGGAGGCAGTCTTGCAAGCACTCGAAGGGAAGACGAGCGAGTGCGAGACACTGAAGAAGCAGCTGGCTGATATGGTAGCATACTTCTCACTTATGTCTCATCCGCTTACTTCCACTATACTCCCAAAGTATTTGGATGTAGGATTGTATACATCCAACTTTGTCATTAATTGCAGCATGTTCTCTATTCGCAAGCGTACTCAGCGTACAACGAATTGGCGGCAAGGGAGAGTGGAAGGAGTAGTGCCCACGGAGAGACGCAGATCGTGCAGTTGCAGTCGGTGAGGATTGAGGGTTTCTCTCTCCGCTAATACTCATTTTTATTCGTTTACTTGCTGCGAGTAGTATTACAATATATACAGTGGGTCGAACGGGTAGGCCGGAAAGCCGTGGACACGTTTTTAGACTGTTAACAAAACAGGGCCAAATTCAGTGCAGATATTTTTAATGCTTGCTAAACATCGATATAGTATGGGTACTTTTTTTTATTCTTTCGCATATCACCCCCCCCCCCCCCCCTTCTCCTCAAATCTGGGCAAGTTATGCAATTTGGACCTACTTTTTCGACCACTGAATAAATGTATAATTGAGGCATTGGCTCTGCTGGTGGAAGAGAAAACTGAGCTGCTCTCCCGATTGAGAGTGGGCAATGAAAGAGTTGGGCAACTGGAGGAACAGCTGAGAATCGCAACGGTTAGTCTAGTTTGCTATATGGGAAGGAATTTCGATTAGATTGATAAGAAACTTGCGACCTTCTACTTGGTTTGCGGGGTTGTGTGGTAACACGGCATGATTTTCCCCAACACCCCTTTTGTAGAAATGGTCCCGTTCAAAAACACAGAAACAGTTACGCTACGATTCCTTACATGATTCCTTTTCCCCGGATCGTTCGACGGTTGTCCCCGCAGTGCCGTAGTATCAGGGTGCAATTGCAATTTCTACCGTATTTTTGACCATTTTTCAAATTTCTATAATAGTACAGGGATACCAGCAGCGCGGTGTAAAATACGGTATTTTTTGTGCTTTGACCATTTTAAAAGTGGTTGTTTTAGAAAAATCATGCCGTGTGATAAGTGTTGGACGCTTCTGTTCCAGGCTTGCTTAACACAGGAATCACGAGTCGATGAAGCAAAAATAAGTCCATCACGAACAATTTTTAAAAAATATTTTAAAAATCGGTCGTACTGGAGTATATTACTATCCCAGACATAAGAATACGAATGATCCAGGTTATTTGTCCGAGAGCCGTCAATTAGGAATTCTCCGGTTTTGTTCCCGGCTATACCGTATATCAGCTCCCAGATAAGCTACAGAGACGGCAATGGTCTTAAAAAATACAGAAAATTATTTTGAGAAACTTTTACGTTGAAAGTGAATTGCGAAACTCAAAAAGAAAAATTCTTTAGCTGAAAAACTGAATTCCAGAGAGAAAAACAAATATTTTCGCAATGGTGTACGAGAGTTCCTGGGAATTTTATTGCATATTTTGGAAGAACAACTTCCACATTGCATAATAAAAAAATAAAAAAGGCAAAACGGTGGGGGCTCATAGTCTCATTTTTCGCATTCAATGTGTAGTAGTCGGAACTTCAGTTCTGAAATACCAAAAATTATCATCCCGGTTAACTATATTTCAATCTCTGGTACCTTTTTATGATTTTTCCAAACCATTAAAGTTAAATTACTGTCCGAAATTCGAAATTTCGAACTTTTGAAAAATACGCTTTTCGCATCCTCGGATGAGCACGATTTTCATCATTTAAAACTTAAAATTTATAAACACGGTACGGTCAAATACAGTCGATTAGGATAGTATATGACACCGTCAACAAACGTAATGTCATGCGGCATCATCGAAAGTTGTATTCTTTTAATATTTATCGGGCAAAAACCGCTCCAGCGAAGGTGCGTAATGACCTAAAATTATTTTTTAGATGAGTCTGAAAATCTATAACACATTTCATATTTCTTAAGTTTAGAAATTCTGAAAAAAAATAGATGTGCAAATCTTGATTTTCAGAAACATTTCAATTAGTGGAATTTTCATTGTTTGTTCAGACTCACCTGCCCCAAGAAAATTTTGCAGATGTAATTGTATCGATATTCTTAATAATCTTATCAAAAAATAATTTTTATCTATTTACTAACCTTCGCTGGAGCGATATTTGTCAGATAAATTTGAGAAGAATACAACTTTCGATGGTGCGGCATGGTATTACTTTTGTTGACGGTGGCATACACTATCCTAATCGACTGTATTTGACAGTACCGTGTTTATAAATATTAAGTTTTAAATGATGAAAATCGTGCTCAGCCGAGGATGCGAAAAGCGTATTTTTTCAAAAGTTCGAAATTTCGAATTTCGGACAGTAATTTAACTTTGATGGTTTGGAAACATCATAAAAAGGTACCAGAGAGTGAAATATAGTTAACCGGAATGATATTTTTTTGGAATTTCAGAACTGAAGTTCCGACTACTACACATTGAATGCGAAAAATGAGGCTATGAACCCCACCGTTTTGCCATTTTTATTTTTTTATTATACAATACGGAAGTTCTTCTTCCAAAATATGCAATAAAACTCCCAGGAACTCTCGTACACCATTGCGAAAATATTTGTTTTTCTCTCTGGAATTCAGTTTTTCAGTTAAAGAATTTTTCTTTTTGAGTTTCACAATTCACTTTCAACATAAAAGTTTTTCAAAATAATTTTCTGCATTTTTTAAGACCAGTGCCGTCTCTAGCTTATCTGGGAGCTGATATACGGTATAGCCGGGAACAAAACCGGGGAATTCCTAATTGACGGCTCTCGGACAAATAACCTGGATCATTCGTATTCTTATGTCTGTGATAGTTATACACCCCAGTATGACCGATTTTTAAAATATTTTTTAGAAATTGTTCGTGGCCACCTCCACTGACTCGTGATACACGTGTTAAATAGTAGCATGCCTGGAAAAAAGAATTGAGAGCAAAACTATATCTGAAATGGTTAGGCAATGAACGTCCTTTATTTAGCTAAGGCAAAATGATCGCGAGCAACACTATTCCCGAAATGGTTAATCGCTGAGCGCCTTTTAGCTAGGGAAAAAAGGATCGCAAACAACATTATATCCAAAATTCTGGATTTTGCGTTTGAGCCTTAAAGGCGAAAGCTCGCTGAAGACGCAATATAACATAAGAATGACGAAGTCATAAATTTTGAAAGAACCCACTCTGAGGGTTCCAATGGCCAAGGTTCGAGGTCTGGGAGATTCGAGAGAGCCAAGATATGAAATTATCGCGTTATATTGTGTCATGATGACGCAATCATTATCGATCTGGAAAGAACTCATTGAGGGGATCCTATTGGTCAACGACTTAACCTTCTAGAATGAGTTTGATCGAGTTATGAGTCAAAATCGGGAGCATGACAGACAAACACACAGAGACAAGCCGACAGACATACATCTTGTCATTTTTTTACATAGTAACGAGATTTTCCCTCCTTTGGTTGGGCAGATTGATGCATTCCAGACTCACGACAATACTTCCTCATCGAGGGAAGAGCAGAGACTGAGAGATGAACTGATTCATGCTCAGAAGTTAGTTTCCCAATCACTCCTCTGTCCAAAATGACTCATCCACGTCCCGGTGATCATATCCCTTGTTTGTGTGTACAGGGTGGCCCAAAAATATGGTGACAGGTAGTGATGTTAGCTCGAGCAATTGCTCGAGCATACTCGCACTCGGCGAGTCATTTTCACTCTCACTCGTTTTGACCGGTCGCTCGCGAGTGAATTGTGGAGAATGACTCGCAAGCTGAGTGCTCGCCGAGCAATTACTCGCCGAGTAGAGCTGACTCGGCGAGTGCTTTTGCATAGATTACTGAGAGTCATTTCGATTCATTCCTTCGCCCATCCCTCTCCACTATGATGAGGGAGACCGCGCAAAGAGAGACGATGGTGACTGGTATGAGCTCGCGAGTCGCACTCGCCGAGCATCCTTACTCGGCGAGCAAAATTGAAATATTGCTCGCACTCGGCGAGCAAAATTGAAATATTGCTCGCACTCGGCGAGTAATTTTGCATAAGAACTCGCGAGTTGTTATTGCTCGCGAGTCGATTTTCATTTTCACTCGCGAGCGCCGAGTAACTCGGTCTAACATATAGGTCGCCAAATCCTTAGCTTTTATTCGATGGCCATCAAACCGTGCAAGGTTGTTACTCAGACATCTATCACGAGTCGTCTGAGAGATTGCATGAAAACGGACCCCCCGCGGCACCAGGAGCCCCAACTTTGAGCACTATCCTCGAGATAATTATGCCAGAGTATATTGGGGACGAGAAAAATTTCTGCGTTGGCCGTTTTTTTCAGAACCGGTTTTTAGGTATTTTCCGGTTCCGCTCCCGGCCCTACCATATATCAGCTCCCAGATGAGCGGGAAGAATGGCATCGGGCTCAAAATGTTCGGAAAATTATTTCAAACAACTTTTATGTTGACATGAAGTTGCCTAGATGACAACTTCATGTTGAAAATAATCAAAAAGTGATTTTTAAATGAGAAAATAAATTCTAGCGGCTCGGGGACCCCACCTTTTCGTGTAAACCGACATCATTTTCAGAATCTACGTGCATTTTTACATCAGGAAAAAATTGAGCCCAGTCAAGTAGGTGTGGGAATTGACCTTACTGCAGCGAAAATCATCGCCAAGTCGAACATTTCAAATGTTCATAATTTTGATTCTTTACGATAAGCGCTCCATTGTGCATATTTTTGATGTTTTATAATATTTACTAATAAAATATGTTAAATTCTGTTTAAAAAACCGAAGATATCCATATTTTAGAAAAACTCATTTTTTCACCTCTCGTGGTCTCAAATTTGCACGTTGCAATTTCATGATTTCGATAACTCTAGATGTGTAAATGATACCCATTCAGTAGACTGCTTTGATATGAGTAAAGATTGTTGGAATAGGCCTCCGCCAAGAGTTCGCTGCCTCATCTTTTGATCACCGAAAATGGAAAATCGAAGGTGCAGGAAATATTCAAAATTCATTTTTGAAGTTAATTTCGGGAATTTTGATTATATTTTCGAGTGAAAAATGTTTTAGAATTATTATCAACCAGATTCATGTTACACAGCGACATATTTTGCAATTCCTCCAAAATCAAAAAATTCAAATCTGAAAAATTTTGGAAATTTCGAAACAGTAAGGTTAGCGGATTTCTCATGTTATTATGGTTAATAATATTACTAAAACATTTGTCACGCGAAAATATAATCAAAATTCCCGAAATTATCTTCAAAAATTAATTTTGAATATTTCCGACACCTTCGATTTTCCATTTTCGGTGATCAAAAGATGAGGCAGCTAACTCTTGGCGGAGGCCTATTCCAACAATCCTTGCTCATATCAAGGCAGTCTACTGAATGGGTATCATTTACACATCTAGAGTTATCGAAATTCTGAAATTGCAATGTGCAAATTTGAGACCACGAGAGGTGAAAAAATGAGTTTTTCTAAAATATGGATATCTTCGGTTTTTTTAACAGAATTTAATATATTTTATTAGTAAATATTATAAAACATCAAAAATATGCACAATGGAGCGCTTATCGTAAAGAATCAAAATTATGAACATTTGAAATGTTCGACTTGGCGATGATTTTCGCTGCAGTAAGGTCAATTCTCACACCTACTTGACTGGGCTCAATTTTTTTCCTGATGTAAAAATGCACGTAGATTCTGAAAATGATGTCGGTTTACACGAAAAGGTGGGGTCCCCGAGCCGCTAGAATTTATTTTCTCATTTAAAAATCACTTTTTGATTATTTTCAACATGAAGTTGTCATCTAGGCAACTTCATGTCAACATAAAAGTTGTTTGAAATAATTTTCCGAACATTTTGAGCCCGATGTCATTCTTCCAGCTCATCTGGGAGCTGATATATGGTAGGGCCGGGAGCGGAACCGGAAAATACCTAAAAAAACGGTTCTGAAAAAAACGGCCAACGCAGAAATTTTTCTCGTCCCCAATATACTCTGGCATAATTATCTCGAGGATAGTGCTCAAAGTTGGGGCTCCTGGTGCCGGGGGGTCATGCAGACTCTCAGAAGACGCGTGCTATATAGTTAGCAAACAAATCTCAGCTGTTAGCTCGTTATTTTTTCTGAGTATCATTCATTATTCTGATCTTGTTACTGAATTGGCACGAAATTTCGCCTCAAAGTAGGTCAAATTCAAAAGGTTCTTGTAAAAAAAATATACGAGGCACGGACATATCCCCATTTTTACTGAAGTGAGTGGTACATGTAGAATTGACATATACTATTTATGACTAGAAGCGAAGTACAATATTGTCGCGACAATTAAAAATAGGCGAGTTTTGCGAACGGCGCGCTGGGGACAATCATTCGTACATCTCCAGCGAACGTAAACGCAAACACATAGCTTTTAAAATGCTTTTAATCTGATGAAAATATTGGCTTTGGTTCACTCCAAAATAACATTTTTCATCTAAACACTTGACCGGATTTGCAAATAGAATTCGAAAGAATAATGAGTGGATAAAATTATAACCCTTTTATACATGCGAAATTTGCTAAATTTTTACTGTTTTGAAGCTTGATGAGGCAAATAAGTAAGCGGCGCACGGCATACTTTTCCTGGCGTACATTTATATTCTCAGATTAAATAGTGCTCAATCTAATCAGCTGAAAACCTCAATATAAGTTGCCTGTGTGCAAAGTAATTTACATTTATGAAAGTGAGCCACAAGCCCCACTCGTTGGCGAGAACCTTTTGAAAAACCTTGTCACCATATTTATGGACCACCCTGTATATTAGTGATGCAGAACTCCTAGTACGTAGGTAGACAATCCAAATAAAACAGTAAATGAACGAAAAATCATATTTTGTGAAAATTGTAAAATCCCACTCTGTGCAAAAGTTGTAAAGCGACTTTGAAAGAAAAATAGGATAATAATGTCTTCTAGCTTTCTTAGTATTCCAGTATGATTTTTAAAATTATTTTTAGTCCATTTACCCCTTTATTTCTATTTTCAAACCCGGGTTCGAATATATCTATGTTCCCATTGTAGGATGGTGGCAGCTCACGTGGAAGAATTGAACAGTCTGAGGAGGGAAAATGCGACGACTCAGTCGATGACGAGGGGATTGCAGCAGGATAAGAGTGAGGCACAGGTGAGAGGAGGAGAAGAGAAGAGGGATAGCAGTGAATGGAAGAACTAGTATACTTAGAGGAATATAAATGATAAAGTTTATAAATGCTTAGACAGCGAAAAATATGTGGGAAGCTTTTGAGTGGAGGGGATGTTGTGTCATTGACAGGCTCGTCTTCGTGGGATTTACCAAGAGAAGGAACGACTGGAGGGAGAAATAAAGGAGTTGAGGAAGGAATTGGCGAGCAAGGAGATGAACATTCGACAGTTGAGATCGCATGGAGCAGCCAATGGAGAAAATCATCCAGTTAATGGACAGCACGGTGAGTGAGAAAAGGACCTCACTCTTATCTCTATTAGCAGGTTCTGATGAGAAATTAACTGCTATGATCCTGGACTTATCTTAATATACTACTTCCTACCGTATCGATCGAATCCCCCTCTTTCGAAACTTGTAGAAATAGCTTCCTCTTGATCTACCGTACCTCCTGCTCCTCCTCCCTACCAACAACACACACAATCGGTCACAATCCCAGTGATTCGATGGCGGAATGATAAAAACCGCGCCAAAAATAGTTTACGATAGATTCCACAGATGCATTCTCGAATAGCAACTTTTTTGGTAACTTTTCGAAAATTCACTGTGCCACCTTTAGCACGTTGTTCGACTCTTATGCGAACGTCATCATGTTTGATTACGTAAATCTGTTTATTTTCAGAGGAGGAGCTTAGAGCTGAGATTGAATCTCTGCGTGGTCAGTTGGAGAGGACACGGAGAGAAGCAGTGGAGAGCTTCCAGATGCACTCCCTCAGAGAGAGGGAACTGTCGGAGAGAGTACACGCTCTCACTAAGGAAGTGAGTGAGGGGGATAGGAAGGCTTCCAAATACTCAATGAGACAAAATGCTTCCTTTCAAAAGTCAGACCAAGCAAAAATTTAACACCAAAAATGTTCACCAGTTCTTAAACAATAAAATCTCCACATATTTCATGAAGTAACTGTCGAAGTTAGGAACGTATGCACCATTGACGAACGTTTGAGGTTGTTTTCAAAGTTGCCCATGCCTTTCATTTTGGTGTAATATTTTTCCTGAAAATTTTATTTTATTCTGGTGTAATTTCGCATGCAGAAACCGAATTTCGGCACTTTTTTACACAGTACAAATTCCTTTATGAACCAGGAAAGCTTACAAGGGGGGGGGGGGATTACGCGTATCTCTATATTGTGTCGAACCCACCATTCTGAGATGAATGCGTTATCGCTTAAGAACGTCCCAACGTTCTTCGGCGATAAATGCAATCGAATATTAGTGTGTGTAGACTAATAGAGCATGCTTCTTACAATGCGACTGGAACCGTAACCTAGATGCTTACTAGAGAGGGCGAGGAGGGACCCTACGAGACCAAGGAGCGAGAGCCGACTGGCGAGTGGGAGGAGACTAGTGCCCTCCTCCCTCTCTCCACTCTCACTCTCTCCCTTGCTCCCCTAGGATGCAACGAATGTTTCAAATTGAGAATTCCAAACTGATAATGAGCTGTGAATTTAAAGGTTGCATGCCAACATTATACGTGTATCACAACAAAAATTTCGTTTGAGGTGGCGGAAGTGACTGACGATCTCTCGATCTCGCGAGTTCGAGTCTCCCAACTGGAAGATGACGTGGAGAGTGCCAGAGGACAGATTGTGATGATGAGTGGAAGGAAGGACGAAGGGGAATCTAAAGGAAGAGAGGGAGAAGGGATGGAAGGAGGAAGAGGAAGTGTTGTTGGAGGTCAGTAGAATTAGCAGAACGTATGGGTGTTATGAGAAGTGAGTAGAGGGAGAAGCAGTGATTGCAGGAGTGAGTGAGGAAGAGGCGATGAGAAGAGTGGATGAAACAGCCAGGAGAATCACGATGGCATTCGAGGAGAGGATGATGGAAGAGAGGGAGGAGAAGAGAAAGAGGGAGGAAGAGAAGGTGGGGAAGAAGGAAGGAAGTGTCATATGCTACCTCTTCCTCCCGTACGGAAAGATGACTGGGTATTGTAGGAGAGTGAGCTGGAATTGCTTCGATCGGCAGTGAGAGAATTGAGACTGAAGATGGAGTTAGCAGAGAAGAAGATGGCAGAAGACGATGGAAGAGCAGGGGTAAGAGAGGAAGAGAGGAGAACCAACCATCTCTATCAACTACTCGCCCATTTCAGTCCCTGCACGAAATCCTCCAAGATCTCCAGAATGAGAAGGCTACCGTATCACGTGCACTCACTCAGAATCGGGAACTGAAAGAACAGGTGGAAGCTATTATTGATCCGACAATGTGATGAAGAGTGTTCAAAGTTCACAAGACCATTCACCAGAAACAAACGAACAAGGTCGCAAATAGTCAACAATCGAAAAATTATTTTAAAAATTTCCCGAAATCTCCCTCAAAAACATAGTTGTGCATAACATTATGCGATGACCAGGGATTGATTTTGAAAAAGTTATCGAACATTTGCATACCTGTTTTTAAAGGAGTCCGGTAAAAAAGTTGATTTTTTTCGAATTTTGACCATCCGACCGTTATGGTTTGTGATGGAGGATGTCTCAAGTAGCAGTAGATCATAGATCGAAAAGCATGTAGATATCGACATGTCAAAAAACGTACCCTCCATTAGCAAATACATTGAATATTCTTCATCACATTATTGACCCCGAAAAAAAAACTGACCGGAAAATTTTCCGGTCAGTTTCCGAGATTTTCTGAAAATATACACTAGATATTATGGTCATTTTGAAGAGATTTCGATAGATAAATACATGCTAAATGCCAGCATTATTTTAAAAAATCCATCTTTAATTATTAAAATATTCCCTGGAAATGTATCAAATTTATATTAGTTTCATCGTCGGAATTTCAATCTAAAAAATGAATATAATTTTCCATTAAAATTACTGTGAGAACAGAAAGGGTAGACCGTGATGGCGAGATTTTATACATTTGATTATAAATATACGCGGTTTTTCGTCCGAGTTCCGCATATATTTAGAATCAAATGTACTAAATCTCGCCAGCACACCTCGGACTACGTGATATGAAATTATGCGGCACATCTTGAAATTTTCGGAAAATTCCTATAAACCGGCCCACTGACATGAGACCAAAATTTTTCGAGAAGTTGACTAGTGTATTCAACCACCATAATATGAAACCGAAAAAAACGAAAATTGAACATTGTTTACAGGGGTTTTTTTTTCCTGGGTACGACAATTGCGCAACCGGCATAGGATTTTTACTCGTAAAAGTAGGGTCCGCGGCAGCTATATTTAAAAAGTTTCGTAAAAATACTTTCGCGGTATGAACCTACGCTATCGGACATGGTGAAACGTTTAGAAGTGAAAATATCAAAAAAATAAATCAATTTAAGCAAATACTGACACCTTTAAAATTTCGCTTTGACTACCGTATATCGATTAGAGTTGGAGCGCATCATAAGGCATATTTTTACACAGACTTTCGCATCATTTTTTGTTCTTGTTTATTTATATGTTTTTATTACGTTAAGGAGCGGGTGCTTGATTCTGAACTCATTTTTGGCCGGAAATAATGTTTATCAGAAATGAACAGATGAGTAATCTAATCTATGACGAAGTACTCAACTATGTGATAAAATCAATCGCAGAACCCGTACGAAGAAAAATTGCACATGACTTTTACTGATACAGTGTCTAGAAAGAGTTGCTCTATTCGAATATATAAAAAAAACTTAGAGGGGACACGCGAAAATCTCAACAAAAAATGGAAAAAAACCGTGAAAAGTGTAAACTCTCGCTATAAATACAGTCACAGAACCCGTACGAAGAAAAATTGGGGATGACCTATGCTAACACAGTGTCTAGAAAGAGTTGTTCTATTCAAATATATAAACAAATTTGAGGGGACACGCCGATTATAGGAGAAAAACGTAATTTTGAAAATTTCGACATTGTACGAAAATTTGCGAACCCCTGTAGAAATGGCGTGTCTATCATGCGCAGGTTGAACCAGTCGAAAATCAGTGCAAAATAAGCTGTACTATCGATATGGAGCCAAGAAAATTATCAAAAAAGTTATACAAACCAAAAAATCGATATTTAAAACCGACGAAAAATTGAATGGCACGTCGCTACACTAGTCAAATAATACGGTAGTCGCTACACCATAAAAAAAGTGATGGACGGCAGAAAGGACGGGGCTCCGCGGTCCCTACGCAAAAGAAGGGAAAACGCCTCAGATATACGTTGGAAAAAAATTGAACGATTATTTCTGGTTTTCAGAAGGTTTTCGCCTTTTTCCGGTTTTTCCTGTTTTTCCGTTTTTTACGGTTTTTTGAGCCGGAAATTTTCCGTTTCCGGTTTTTTTCCGGTCACCCGTTTCCGCCCACCCCTGGTAAATACAAACGTGACCCCGTTCTGGGAAAACGTGCCGCCGCTGAAAAAAAACGTGACGCAGTCTCAAAATCCGATTTTCACGTTATGATTCGCGGGTACGTTTATTTTACTCGGAGATGAGCAAAAGATAAAAAGTGATAGACCGTTGGATAGAGGGCGTCAAGAATAACCAGAATCTTCAGAAAGCGGCACGTTTTTCTTAAAAATGAAATTCTTAAAATTTTTAAATTATTTGCGCGGCATGACTATTCGATCTATTCACTAGATGCATCGTAATGGGGGGAGATGGCAGGTTATCGCACTGGAAGATCGACTGATTGTACTGACGGATGAGAAACTGAAGAGTGAATTGGAGAGACAAGCACTCGAATTCGAATTAAGAGGAATGAGGAAAGGACAGGAGGAAGAAGGAGATGAGAGGGAAGAAGAGAATGAGGAGGAGATTGTATCTGAAAGGGAGAAGGAATTGGAGAGTCAATTGGGAGTGAAGGAACGAATGCTGGTGGAGGTAGAGTGATGGGAAGAGAGGGAGAAGGGAGAATTGTTGAGATGAGGGAGGAGTTGAGAAGGAGCCAGAACGAGAACGATTCCATGAATGCAATCATGCAGCAGAATGGAGAGGATGAGAATCAGGTGAGAGAGGTCCTCTTCTTTCCATATAGGGGACTGGGCCAGTGAACATGGTGGTGCTGATAAACGTATCGGAGACTGAAAATCCGCGAATGAAAAGAATGCAATTTAGATTGTTACAATTTCATGTGGATAAGGTAACTCTAGAAGATGATTATTAATTTATTTAAAAAAAATAAATTATATACTTCAAAGATTTTATATTGTTGGAAGAGTAAAAATTGCTTCAGAATTCGATCGTGGTGGAGTTGACGCAAGCAGTGGGAAGAGTCAATTCACTCACTCAGGAGAACATGGAGTTGAGGGAGAGAGTGGAGGAACTGCAGGGAGGAGAGACACTACAGAGGGTCTGCTACCACCATCCAATTGTTATTATCTCTTTAATGGATTATTGGATGTATTGCATTCAAAGGAAGTTCGTTTTGGCGACTGCTCTTCTTTGCAGCTGGCGATGATGGAGACTCAGCTGAGATTCATGCAGCAAGACAATGAGATGCTGAGGGGACAATTGGGAGGGGGGGAGAGAAAGGAGAAGGAGGAGGAAGTGAGGGTTGAAGGACACGAGAGCCAGCTCATTACCGTCCTGCAGGTCACATTATATGCCCTTTGCCTCGGATACGCAAAATAAACGCATTCGAATTTTTAAAAAAAACATGCTTATTATGAGCCCGCTTATAGGCGATTGAGATTTTTTTATTTTAAAAAAGGAGTTGGACGGTTTATCCTAATTTTGTTCTCTTTGTAATTGTGATTTGAACTATGTTGTTTCTATTATAAGCCCGTTTGCGTAAGAATCGGACAAATCCCACTGGAAGCTGGCATTGCGAAAAAATGTAGTACATATCGGACCGGACTGACGAGAAAAAAATTAATCTGAAATCGAAAATGAGAAAAAACATCTGAGTTTCGCATGGCATAAAAGATAATGAATGTTCGTGTAAGTGAAATCAGACCAAGATCCAGTCTATTGACCCGTCCTTTGATCTACCCCGAGTCTCTCATTGTCTTGACCCCTTCCCTTCTCCAGTGGAATAACAACCGACCGAAGAAGACAATGAGAGACTCGGGGTAGATCAAAGGACGGGCCAATTGACTGGATCTCGGTCTGATTTCACTTACACGAACATTCACTATATTTTATGCCATGTGAAACTCAGATGTTTTTTCTCATTTTCGATTTCAGATTAATTTTTTTCTCGTCAGTCCGGTCCGATATGTACTACTTTCGCAGAACATATATTAGTTTACGAAAAGTTTTTTTAATAATTTATTTTTGAAAATCATAAAAAATGAACTGGACAGGAGTGATCACCATCTCAAACTGTAACAGAAACAATTTTTCGATATTTTTAGCGATATCGGGCAAGGTTGTATTCCAGAATAACCGAAAAGGACGTGACGTCGCCTGGCCTCAACGAGGACTTTAGGAGCAAAATGAATATGCGCATCGTTTTCAGCACCATTGAAAACCCCAAAACACATAATTTCAGAAAATTGACATTTTTTCGCAATGCCAACAATTGTCCGATTCTTACGCAAACGGGCTCTTATATGATATTTTATTGACGGCAGCTTATTGAAGGAACGATTGGCAGCATCGGAAGAAGAAAGAGATGGATTGATGAGAGAAGGAAAGGAGAGAATGGAGGAGATGCAGGGGAGGATTGAAGAGAGTGAGAAGAGGAGAGAGACAGCTGAGCAGAGGATGGAAGAACTAGAGAGGAGAATGGTGAGTGAAGAGGAGAGAAGAGCAGGGGGGATTATGGAGTCGTTTCAGACTGGAATGGATACTTATAAAGCGAAGTCGAATGAGAGGGAGATGCCAGAGGGAACGAGTAAAATGAGGGAAATGGAGGAAGAGTTGGAAAGGGAAAGAGAGGAGAGGAAGAAGTTGGAGCATGTAAGGACAGCACTCGAGCAGGAGAATGAGACCATCGCAGACCACGTGGTTCTCTACCAGCATTATCGGAAGGTCGGCTTATTACTCTAGTGCATCATCAATTTGTGGTGGTAGTATGTACAAGTATATGGTTGAAGGATTGATGGATGGATTCTCATTGTCAGGTGATGCGAGAGAGACTGCGAGTGAAAGACGAAGAGTTGAGGGAAGCAGAGGGGGAGAGACTGAGAATCGCCCACACTTGCACTCAACTACAACACTCTCTCAATGCACTCATGCAACACCAGGTACCATTAGTTTAGTAGTTGCATCTCAGTGTTTGAGTTGACTCATTCTCAGCCTCATCTTCTGTCTGTGAGTGAGCACGGAGAGACGAATGGGGAAGAAGGAGGAGATGGGAAGGAGAAGATGGAAGGGGAGAAGGAAGTTGTCACGAGGATTCATGAACTCATCAAGGATATACAGGTAACAGAGATGAGACGATATATCATTCTCAAATTTAAAAATGTATTATATATAAGGAGATGCTATTATTGCAGACAATTCCTCCCTCTCGGATGACGGGGATTCCCAAGTGCACCCAGTGCATTGGTAGAACGATGGATGTCTGATTTTTTCGGTATCTATGATTCATTTGGTTTCTTCCTTCTAATTCAATTGTTAATTTTAAGTCGCGTAAGTGTTCATAATTGTGCATATGAATGAGTCTTCCCTAGTGATGGCGTATCGGCTGCACTCCTCGTTTTACACGCTCTCTCGCTCTGTCTGACCAGTGAGGGAGCACACGAAATGAGGAGGGTGCATGTCGACTTGGCTACACTAGTCCCCACAAACGAACGGTTTCTCTTTTTTATGTATTAGTCTAATCTGTGTAGATGACTTATTTAATTTCTTACTAATGATAATTTATGTCTAAGAGTAAATGAATTACATATTATGTAGATACTGTAGTGTGAGAGCTATTTATTCGTCAATTGTACGATTTGATCTTCGATCAATCTATCATTTAATCGGTTTTGTTTCCATTTCTTCCACCGCTGTTTCATGGGTGATCTGAATGAATGAATTCAAATTCGTGGTTTGCTTCTCTCTCGTTGTACCGGCAAATTTTCGTTATCATCGAAATTTACACTTACCTTATACGCATTATGAATGATATTTTTATAACCATGTTTGTGTGATTACATGAAAGTAATTGGTTAAGTCCCATCGGATGGGAGGTCACAAGATTCCCCGTCGTCTCCGTCTCCAAGAGAGATTCATGTTCTATGGATTGTGTGGAATCACAGCGGAGGTGCGATAGTATATTCTTCAAGATGAATGTTTCTGGCATATTTGTTAACATGAGGAAAGTGTGGCTGATGGAATAATTGGTCGCAGGTGTTCTTCACTGGTCTCTGGGAGGCAATTGAGAACGGGGAGCGACGACTGGTGGGTGTCTCCTCAGTGTATGCATTCGGAGTGTATGCGGTCGCCATTCTAGTCATTGAGCAGCTATTCTTCCTCATTCAGGTATTCATACCTCTCACTCGAATTATTATGAACCACAACTCTAATACAACAATTATAATATATAAGTCAAATTATCTAAAAGTACCAGCCGTAGACGAAATCCTGATCCGGAGGTCGTATACGCGCAAACTTAAATTAATAGTAAATGAAGTGAATTCATATAAACTGAGGATCGACTGAGTATCATGTATCGTGGACTCCTCTACATGTTCATTGCGTACACTGCTGAATTCTCACTCGGAGCCATCCTCAAATTAGTAACTTCCAATGTTTCGATCATCTCACAATATGAATATTTGAGTACGAGGCGTGTCCATGGGACTATTCAACGTACTTCCGATATCACTTCCTTGGTCTGGTCACTGCAGAATATATACCAGTCTGGTTCCTCGCCACCATATTCGCAGAGCGAGTCGTTATTCACTCAGCTTATCGACTGGCTTGGGTCGGACCCAAAATGGATTAGGCGTTTGTTGTTGTTATCAATAATTGTTGAATATTGTAATAGGCTGTGAATTGTAAATACTGTTTTGTTATTACATCTCTTCTAGTCAACTATTTGATTATATAATCTTTCAGTATTCATGCCATGACGGATGTAAACCCAAAGTGTTCACTACCTCTCACTGGTCAATACATTGTGCGATAAATATTTGATTACTCTCGCACTCTCTGGTTGCTGCTTTCCGTGGATGTCGGTGTGATACTTTATCTCCCCTCCCTCGTCTTCCTCCTTATAATTGCAATGTCTTCAGATGCGAGTGGTGTGCAAGGTGCTGGATGTGCCTTCTGGTGTGAAGGGAGGCCATCGGTCGGGCAAGGGAACTGTCGCACTAGGCACCATGAACACTCCCGGTATTCCACCATTCCATTCCTTTTACTACTCATACCTAGCAAGGGCAATGGGTATTATGTTGAAACTCTAAATAAATGTTTTAATGTATTACTGTCAGAATGGAATGCGTAGCAAGTTGGTGTGCAGTGTTGAACGTGGGGATCAGCGGAACGGAATAACGTTATAATGATACTGTAGTTGTTTATCGAGCTGTGACTTGCCACCGCGTGAGGCACAGCGCTACACACAGCTTCGGTATCATTACACAGCTCCGTTCCGTTCCGCTGTTCAACACAGCACACCAACTTGCTACGTATTATATTCTCACAGTTATCCGGTGGAATCAGCAATATTGATTCCTGAACGAAAAATAAAACATTCAAAATCAGTAAAATACAGTCTTTTTTCTTCATTGGAACGAGCTTCTACAGTATACTTAGTTTCGTGAAATACGGCGTTACGTTAGGTCAGATTTGTATTTTTTCAAAATTTTTTTTTGCCCGAAATGTACGGCAATTTTTTCATCGACATACTAGGTAAAAAATGGCCACCCCTGTGAAAGAAGATGTACTGTAAATTCATTTGCACAGCCCATGATGGTTTCCTGTGGTACTGTAATTTTTTTGAAAATCTTGCCTGAGAGTCTGTAGCTTTTCTACCGTTTCTGTCAAAGTACTGTACTAGAGCGATACGGTTTTCGGTATTTTGATTGATTTGTGTGAACGGGCGATGTTTACGAACCAAGCACATCACTACATTTAAAGCCGTGAAATACAGAACCGTGAATAAGGGGTGTAAATCGTGTCGTTAAGCATAGAAATGACCGCACGTGCCACACCATTTTTTGATCAGAAAAGGGACCATGACTTTCAACGGGATGTCGAGAAATAAATTGCCGTGCAAATGACAAGTGAAAGTAAAAAAATTAACACTATTTACGAAGCACTATATTTCGTCTATTCCATCCTCATTGTAAGAAATGGGGCCAATACGGGCTAGAAACATAAACAATGAAGAGTTCGCGAAAGAAAAAGTATAAAGTTCTGAAAAAATGTGGTGTATCGAGGAGCGAAATGTGAAAAGTGTGCAGTGGTCGCGCACTTGCTCCAAGTGCGACACACACTGCCCTTGCTACTCAACCCCTCCATATTTGAGGTCTGAAGTCATCGAAGGCTTGCCTGTCAGTATTCACTGCTGCTGGAGTGAGTTGATCCTTCACTCCATTCACACAGATGAATACTCCAATTTCAGAAGGAACATAAGTATCCGTTGGATGGGTCGAGTGAGGTGAAAATGATTCACGATAAGTTCATCGACCAAGGGAAGCTAACAATTGTGTGGACGATTCCCAGCAGGACAATCTTTGTATCAGATGTGAGGAGGAGAATCCATCTCTCCCTTTTAGATCATCTTATTCGAGAATATTCATTCAGGCTAATCCAGCTGTTTTGCGTAATCTTTTGCACAAGCTTCGCGCAGTTCTGAAGGGAGAGAACATTGAGAGTCTCAAGGAGATCACTAAGGTTCCATTAAATCGTTACATCCGTTACATTGATTCTTAGGAGAAGAAGTCTGATCTCGGCGGTCAAGTATCAATGGTAGTGAATAAAAGAGAGGAATATCCAAAGAAGGGTTTCCCCTCTGCCACTCTGAAGACTCTGGTTCTCTCTGGAATTGGATTGAAGAGGGTCGATGGGAGATGGTTTTCTTCCACTCTTCTCACCAGTCTCGACCTATCTCGCAATCAAATGGGTGCTGCCCCTGATAAGGAGAAGATGAAAAACATGGTGAAACTAGTGAATCTGCAGGAACTCAATCCGAGCCACAATCGATTGGTTGGACTATCAGTGAGTTCTCTCATCATTGTCCCTTGGTGACTGTTCTGATATCAGTCAGATGTATTCTCCTCTCTTCCTCCCTCGCTTCTCCGTCTCGATCTATCTTTCAATCTCCTTCGCTCCATGCCTCCTCTCGACAACCTTCATCACTCTTAATAATCAATCTACAAAATAATCTACTTACGCTACTCCCTCATGAGGTTGGGACACATCTCGATAGAAGCCAGAACGAAATTTCTTCCAGCTTCGACATCGTAAAAAACTCTCCCTCAACCTCGATAACAACCAGATAAAATTCCTACCTTACTTACGCTCTAACGAAAGACTGACGGTGAGTTTGTGGGTAGTGATATGTTGTATAGGTTCTTTTGAGTTCTCGATCGCTGGGAATCCTCTGGATGAACCGGCGATTCTTCCTCGCCTCACAAATATCAAATGCCCTTCGATGCACCAATTTGCAATGCAATCCATCATGAGAAACAGGTGATATCATCTCGTCATCTTAATATCTCACGAGTCTTTTCACTTTGTCCATGGACAATAAATGAATTAGTCTCTGATTACCCCATTACTTGTAGAATCCACATCGAAACGATAATCAAAGATAGATTCTGGGAAGATGAAGGAATCGATTTCTGCGACTATTGTGGAAATTCGTTTGCATCAGATGTATTGGTGAGTGTAGAGGGGGGGGGGGGGGACAGGGCTTACTTCTTCCATTTCTTTCGTTGTCGATGGTACAGATGGAGGAGGCAGCATCGATATCAATGGAGGCTGCATTCGGTGCTCTTTATCCCACTCGCTTTGCAGAGCTGCAGAGGATGCTACAAGAAGAGGAATTCCACTGCAAACAGGAGAATCGCCATTCCCAGGAGGGGCAGAAACTAACCCCGCCCCTACCCATCCAGTACCTATGTATATAGAATCCTGCCAATTGTTAGCATGACCTGCATCTCATTCGAAATCTCAGATATCGCACTCAATCTCCATCTCACAATCACCTCTTGCACGTGTATTTCCACCCCGTTCACATTACGTGTTCTGTAATTTTCGTATGCTGTATACTTTATTTCGAAGATGTTCAAGTTAGGCTTTAGCCTCGAGATAAATCACTTTATGTGGAATGGAGAAGTCGTTTTATAGATCGTTGATAACACGATGGGGATATCTCAGTACGACATATCAGGCCTCTCACGAGAGAATCGGGACAACGAGTTGACATTGAAAATAAAAATATTTAATTTTCACAGTTTTTTGGTACGGGTATGGAGTCTAGAAGATGTCCTTTGTTCGGTTCGACCCGATTGTTACTTGCAGCAGCAGCAGGCTGCTGCAAACTTGAGACGAAGGGCATTGGTTATTGAGGTTTTTATCAATAAAAGTGGTGATATTTGCACACAAAAGTGTTTCTATGATCAAATGA
This sequence comes from Pristionchus mayeri, assembly GCA_036245805.1. Lineage (NCBI taxonomy): Eukaryota > Metazoa > Nematoda > Chromadorea > Rhabditida > Neodiplogasteridae > Pristionchus > Pristionchus mayeri. The sequence goes on along the minus strand of BTRK01000002.1, from coordinate 21,937,937 downwards.
TCGATTTTGGCGCACGTTGTTATTTTTTGACTTTTGCGACCGATGCAGCAGACGCATGTTAGAACAGTTTTTAATTTCTAAGTTGAACCCTGATTTTGAGCCGCAAAACAAACTTTCCCAGTTTGTAGAGCTTGAAATTCTGCATATACCACATTTTTCCTTGATTTTATCTCGGTGGTATTGGTACATTCCCAAGCCGACGAAAACCTGCTATGGCTGGGGTTCGAACTTGCGACTTGGTGAACCCATTTCCACTGCCGGTGGGCCGTGCAGCCAGTTGCGAGGTTTTCGTCGGCTTGGGAATGTACCAATACCACCGAAATAAAATCAAAGAAAAATGTGGTATAAGCAGAATTTCAAGCTCTACAAACTGGGAAAGTTTGGTTTGCGGCTCAAAAGCAGGGTTCAACTTAGAAATTAAAAACTGGTCTAACATGCGTCTGCTGGATCGGTCGCAAAAGTGAAAAAATAACAACGTGCGCCAAAATCTATCATTTGATCATAGAAACACTTTTGTGTGCAAATGTCACCACTTTTATTGATAAAAACCTCAATAACTAATACCCTTCGTCTCAAGTTTGCAGCAGCCTGCTGCGGCTGCAGCGCATCTAAAAAATCTGAAACGTCGGTTTTAGTCTAATCTAGGCATATACTAAATAGAAACATAATAAGCAAGATTTCCCAAAATTTGGATGTCAACTGAAAATACCGATTTGTCCCGATTTTCTCATGAGAGGCCTGATATTTATGGAGATAAGTGGATTGGAGATGAGAGTCGAGGAGGAGAATGAAGAAGAGTTGAAGGAATTGTGGAAGGAGAGAATGGAAGCAGCGATGCGATTGGAAGAAGAGGTCTATCGTCATCCTATTAAAGTTACCCAACACCCTCGAAAATGCCTTTCTATATTATTTAACAATATAATAGAACGGGCTCTAATTAGTTAAACTGGAATAATAAAAATAAGTGAAATGCAATATTTGCACCAGCGTAGAGCCGCAAAGTAAGAGTCTGAATTGCCTGATCACGCCCGCTCTCTCCCTTGTACACACTATCTCGCTCGTTTTGTCGTGATCAGGGTACTCCCGCCAATTCAAATTATTTTCATGGGTGTTGGGAAACTTTAATCAACCAATGAATTATTTATAAGTACATTAATTACTTTGATGTGAAATTGTTTGATGGTCTCTTCTGCAGATTCGGTCAATGAGTCTCTCCAGGGAGAGCAACATCCTCGGTAAAGTGAAAGCAGAGGTGAAAAGTCTGCAGAGGGTGAGCAGAGGGTCTGATTTACCTATCTAGATCTCCCATACTAATTTCCTTTTTTAAAAGTTTATGTTGAAAGTATGCGAATTATTGTAGGTTGTTATCCTCAGACGACCCATGTAATTCTCAGGCATCTCGCAATCTCACTCGGCAGTCAATCGACGATGGCAATCTTCGTCATTTTCGAAATGTGGTGGATGTGGCGACAAGAGAGTACGATAGGATCGACGGACTTCTCAGAAGTTTCGTCCTCGTTGATCCCAAGGAAGGAGAGTGAGCATTTCTCGTTTGTTTATCTCTCAATTTAACTCTTTGCAGATTGTACAAGCATGTTGTAGACATAGTTTCCGAGGGAGGAGCTGTGTGGGCTAAAGTAAGTAAGTCGCCGGGTATGATCTATATTTTTAAAAATATTTGATAATGATGAATTAATTTGAGGTGATATCTCGGACAGCGAAGGGTGTGGCGATGGACTGGCTGACTAGCTCTCCCCGCACAGTCGTCCAGCAGGGAACAACCTACATCCAGGTGAGGGAGAGAGAGGAGGAGGAGGGGAAGAGGGATTACAGCACTCGCTTCTCTTCCCACACAACTTCAACCCGCCCTTAGTTGTATTCCACTTCGAGAACGGCGTTCCCCATTTGGTGGCAGAGAAACTGGAAAGAATGGGAGTGACTGTAGAGGGAGAACGAGTGAGTCCCATAATACGAACTGTTAAAACTGGTTAACTTCATAATTATTTTTAATTAAAGGAGTATTCATCAGATTCGATTGGAAGATCTGCACAGGGCTCCAGAGGAGCTGCTGGAAGAATTGATGAAGGAAGAATCGGAGGATGAAGAGAAGGAAGGGGATGAAGGGGGAGAGACAGAGGAGATTTTTCCGCCCGCCGTATCTTCTACAGCTCCAGTCAATCTGGACGTATCTGCTGTATTCGTGCTCATCTCAAACCTGACTCATCCTGGAGGATGCGATCATAAGTGAGCACTAAACATAACAGACTGAGAGATAATCATAACAAGAACTACGGTATCTAACTACGATTACGAAATTATCCTAAGTATGTATTCATTTAATATTTTGATGTTGAGATTCTCGTCTGCTCTACTCCGTCAGCAGTGTGTGATGGAGAGGAAAGTGAAGGCGAGAGAGCAACTCTTCTCTCTCATCGAGGGAAGGGAATGGGTTGTGTGCGAGACTACTCTCGAAGCAGTGAATAACATCGTCAACACTGGTCAGTCCCCATCCACGCATTCATTCAACTTCTAATCTCAGTGGGTGGTCCGACTGAGAAGAGAAGATGGACGGAGCTGCAACCAAGGATTCGAGTCCTTCCCGATTCTCCCTCTGAGAGATCACTTGAAATGGAGCAGACGGTCAGATTGAATGATCGATCTATTGTGAGTCTCTATCATAGTCTCCCTCTACTCTATTCCAATTCTCAGAAGATATTCGGAACCGGGGATGAGTTGAAGTATGTGACTGCGAGTGCTAACAAGCACTTTGTTCAATCTGCTTTCCACCAAGTAAGGAAGTGTGCGAGTGGAATAAAGTAGTTGACACTAGGTCTCTATTTCATTTCACATGCGCTCTACTAGATGTGGAGGATGAGCGTGTGAAATGAGGAGATCCGAAATCCTACTTAATTTATAAAAGAAGAGACCTAGAGAGTGGTAATATTTCAATTAGTATGATATCTTCTTATTAATATTAAATAATAAACATAAATACTAAGGGTGTCCACTATGCGGTCATTCTGCACGAGTCGAGGGCCTTGAGTGAACAGAAGGAATTGCCTCTCTAAAAGAAGAAGAAACTAGATAAATTTACTTATTGTTTCATTTTGCTTATTTTGTAATGTAGGTTTTGTATTATCTAGATTATTTGATCTTCGATCGGAACTAAATCCCCTGTGTTTTTTTTATCTCGAGTCACGTAGTGATCGTTAGTTAAAATCAGTGATGAACCCTCCTCATATTACGGATAATAAAGTATTTATCATGGATTTTCTTAATTCGCCGACTGTATTTAGAGGATCTCCTCTCAACTGCTTCTTCGATTTTCATTTAAGTGAGTGATAATTCTGTCTTCTTCTCATTCCAGAATGGATAAACCGGAAGTGCTTACTACAAGCGTCCATTGTGGGCAGGGAGCAGTCAGAGCCATCAGATACAACGGTATCCATATACTCACTCATAAACTATCTACAGTTTCCCCTTTCTTCAGTGGACGGTAATTACTGTATTACATGTGGGAGTGATAAGACAATGAAACTGTGGAATCCGCTGAGAGGAATTCATATCAAAACGTACACGGGAACGGGGAATGAGGTTCGTAATCCCTAATGTATTCATAGTAATTGCGTGTGTTGTGTCAGGTGCTAGACTGCGCTTCCTCTTCCGATAATGCTCAATTGGTGGCTGGTGGACTCGATAGATGTCTCAATATTCTCGATGTCGAGTCGGGGAAAATGCTGAGAAGGTGGAGAGCTCATGCAGGTAAAAAGGAATGAATAAATGCGAGACTCGGTCTTTCTTGCAGCGAAAGTGAATGCCGTTGCATTCAACGAGGAGAGCAACGTCGCCTTCTCCGCTTCCATGGACTGCACCATTCAGGCATTCGATGCTAGGAGTAGGAGTGAGAAACCAGTGCAGGTGAGGGGGAAGTAAAGATCGGATTGGATGGCGGATTGAGATCTTCAACGAGGCGACTGACTCTGTTCTCTCCCTGGAAGTGCACGGGACGGAAATGGTGGCCTCCTCGGCCGATTCCCACTTTAGGGTGTACAATGTGAGGAATGGAACGGTGAGTTTCTTTCCATTCATTCCATCAGATTCCTCTTGTGGACATGAGTAATTGTGGATCTGTTGAGATGACGGAGGATTTCATGGGGGATTCGGTGAGCTGTGCTCGTTTCACTCCCGATGCTGCTTGTGTACTCGTCTCGACTCTCAGATCTCCACTCAGACTCATCGACAAAAACGATGGAAAGCTACTCATGAGGTCAAAATGGAAAACATAAATGAAAAAAATGGCAATTCTTCAATTGCCTTCTCAGAAAAAAAGAATGGCAGAATAGCTGAGTCTTGAGTAATTAAGTGCTTTCATTGCAGCTACAAGGGTCATGTCTCATCGGACATCCAACTAGAGTCGGTTCCCCTTCACTCGATGGAATTCGTTGCGAGTGGAAGTGAGGATGGAGCAGTCTATGTCTACGGGTGAGTATTGCATTCGCCTCATCCAATACTCCCTTCTTATTTGAGTGTTCTCGATGGAGCAATCGCAGCTCGATTGGATCACGGAGGGACTAAGAGTGTCCATTCCCTAGCTTGTCATCCCAAGAAGAACCATCTCTTATCGACTGATGGAGTCTCCCTCTTCCTATGGACACCCAGGGGATCTTTTGAGTGAGGGATCATGCTCAAACCATTTAATGTATTTATGATGATATCGCTCGCCAATAACCCATCAACTGTACACGAATGATAAAGTGATCTCCTCATCTTCTTCTCCAAAACTTTCTAGCATACAGAGCTTTGCGAGGGACGTCTTGTGTGTAGGATTCGGGGTAGACTCTGGAAAGAACGAATATTTAATGAAGAGTGTTTAATACTTACGGAGATCCGTTTGAAGCTAGTTCAGACATCATCGATTGGAGTTCCGATGGACGAGGAATTCGAATTTCTCTTGACTGTATTGCCTGGGTGAGGTCACTTATTGTTGATGGAAATCAATAACTTACACTGCTGAAGGAGCACAGGAGGAGGAAAGATAGAAGAAAGGTGTACATTGCGGGATGGTTGGATATCTCAAATGAAGTATTTCTTTCCCATCTTCAGCCTTTTCTAGTCCCGAGCATAGCCCCGCCCACTTTGAACCAACTTTTTATGTTCCCATGACTCATCTATTCATTCAGATTCATAAATTTATCATTTATACATAACTAAAAATAATTCAATCAATAGATTGATATCACAAAGTGGCAATGAAGAAGACAAATCTCTGGTAAGTGAAAGCATCCAAAGGTATTGCAGAATGAACGAAAGGTATAGAAGATCAAATATGAGCAGGGAATGAGAGAACGACTAGTTTGACATATTTACATATAGTGGACATCACACAAATAGACAAACGGATTCACTCTGGAGGGAAGAAGAAAAACTTCTTAGTCAACTTCGAGCTAAATTCAGATATTTGTTTGTATTCTCCTGTCGATAAATTGGCCTTGAATGTTTCCGCTACTTTAGCATTGACTTGAGTGAGTATGGAAAGGAGATCCGAATCCCGACCTCTCTTATCCACAACCTACAATCCACAGATCATTATCTTTCTCCCCTCTACCGTACTCCTAGTGCCCTTCCTCACCTCCACGAATGACTGTATGAACCAGCTGCCCTTTTCACTGTTCCTCCAACTGACGTAATGGGCAGGAGTAGCATAAGCAACTAGTATATCAGCCTCTGCCGGTCTCTTGTTCCTAGTGACCATTCCTCCTCCCATTCCGAGACACCTCAGGAAGTCGAGGGGTCGGCCAGAGTCCGTCTCTTCATATCCAATGTCTTTCTTCTCTCAAATTCAACAGTTCATCTATTGGATAAATATCATATGTCCGCCTTAATATTACTAAGTATCCTGCAATTTTAGCTGTTTTACTCTCGCACCCCTCTATTACGCCTTCAAAATGAATCTCCTGTATGATACAATTAGGAAATGTGGGAGGAAGGTATCAAAGTGAAATCATTCCCCGTTGAGGTAGCAATATGGCGGGGTCCCATCAGGTACCAAGGTTTTTAACTAGGGTATCAATACTCTCCATTGTAAGGAAAACTGAAATAATTGTAATAGTGCAGTCCATGGACAGAGGTGGTTAGAGACGGGAATAACCGTCACTTTCCCCCTCTGATGAGCACCCATTGAAGAAGTCTTATCCAGGTGGATAACGAGAAGGGAAAGACAGTAAATGGAGGAAAGATAGGGGATGACGACAGAGAATCCAGTAAAAATAAGAGACGACAATCAGCGGTTGCTTCATCCTATCATTCTTCTACGCACAACATGGATACGAGGCAGTGATTGCCTTATTCCCTTCTCCTCCCCTTGTCCCCCTCCCCTCCCTCCTCCCTTACCTCCTCTACATGCTTGCAGCAAAATAATCTTTGGCTTTCCAGCCAGATGAGGAGCGTTGTGAGTATTGAATGAAGAGAGGAGGAAGTGGATATCCACCTAGAATGAACAGTTGAATAACTAAACACGATATAGCGGCATAAAAGGGAGGAGAGAGGAGTATTCTGACCACTTGATCGTCCACTCCGTAGAGGACGTCGTTTTCTCCGTGAGTGAGGACACAGAGGACGGCGGAGGAAGTGAAGGAGTGTTTGGAGGAAGAGGCGAACGACTTGATCACATGCACTAGATCCTGCACACCACTCACTCCACTTTCTGTCTCTGCACCAATGAATCACCATACTAAACTCACTTTTCCCGTCAGATTCTCCTGCACTTCAACTTCGTAGTCGAGTCTAGTCTCGAATAGATTTCGAAGCGCGATCGGAAATTATTAGCGATTCAATCAACATCATAAGTTAACTAATAAATGATAACTAAGACCACGTCAGCTTTGGTTCCTCTTCTCTGTGGCATCGTTCGGAAGAACTCGTTCGAGATTATGAGAGCATATCCACGAGGAGAAGAAAATTGATACACTCTCTGAACACTTCCATTTATACCCACTTCATCTATCTAAAAGCATTACAAATCAGCGTAGCCTCGTTTACTCAATATCGTACTTACATCAAAGAAACTATAGCTTAATTTTGATGATATCAAATTATTTGCTTAAAAAATGAAAAAAGGAGGGAAAGAGATGAATACCTCTCCCTTTGTGGATTCGTATGATGCCAATCTCCTCTCGATATCTCGTAGATCAAGTGGAGAACATGACGCATTCCCATCTAAGCAATTCAATACCTCACTATTTAATGAATATTTGTAATTGTGGTTACTGAATAAATTTTCCTACTGACCATTGTGATGTCTCAATCCTCCTTCCTCCTCCTCAATCTCCATCCTCTCCAATGATCCCGATGCTCTCTCGAACGATCCCTTGTTCTCTCTGTAATTGAATCACTCACTTCATTTCATCCCTTCAATCCTCCATAATGTGCATCTCTAATGTATTCACAATATCTAAACAAAGAGTCCCTCTCTCAATGGAGTCCTTATGGATTCCACCGTAATCTATCCCCCTCGAATGAGTCCTCTCCCTGCTCGTATCACTTCTCTAATTGCTCTCTCACTCTTCTCTCCCACCTGTCGCCCTCCTCCCTCCCTTCCTCCCCACTCTCCAATCCTTCCACAAAGGGGAGGGGACAGTCTCATGGGGCTAAGTACTCACAGAGTAGCGATAACTCCAGGAGAAACAAGTGAACGGAGTGAATCAGCGAGATGCGCCTTAAACACCAAATATTGGAGATATCTAAACATAATCTGAATAGTCGAATATCTCACTTGTTGAGAATGTACAAGAGAGAGGAAGAATTCATCGAATGCCCTCTCTCCCTGCTTAGTTAGACTCCTCATCAGATCCAATCGACCATTCCCCGATCTCTGTAAACTTTTTCTCTCTTTTTTAAAACAAAACCATGGATCTATTCGCGTTGAAGAACTCAACCCTAACAACTGTCATTATAACTCACCCTTATTTCATGGATCTTCGATTCGGGGAGCACTTGCTTCACTTCGAGATAATCAAGGATGGGTTGGAGATTGAGTGGAGTGAGAGAGGAATCTCCGAAGCCCATGAGTGCTTTCCGATGCTCAGACTGCATCGAGCCAGCCATTCTGCAAGGGGAGAATCACACTGAGACAGAGAGAGACACTGTCGTATCTGAGGGAGTGCTAGCACTGCAATCGCCTACCATGCATCAATACAATTCTCAATTACCATTTAAATACTATACTCGATAATTTACTAAATATTTATAAACATATGATAATCATTATAGTATTAACTTGAACGACTTTCCGGTCGTGAAAGAATGTGAAGCGCGCACGACGGTGAATGAGAAAGAGGAATTGGCAAGGAGTGGTAGTCAAACACCTAGCCGTGATACAGTCTTCGCGCCCTTTGTTCTTTACTGGTATCCCGAAGATGGGAGAGCTATTCAAGAGAAGGGAAAGATAAAGAGAGGAAGAAGTGGATGGGGACTTATGACAAGAAAGAGGAGGGGGAGGAGGGGGAGGAGGAGTAAGGACAAAGGTCATTGGAGGGAGAAAATGGAGACAGATGGAAGGGCTGAACGGTGAGTAAATAAAACAAATCTGATACTTAAAGTTACCGGACGAGGACGAAACCCTGATCTGACCCTGATCTGGTCGCGTGTACGAGAGAGTATGCAAAAGTGAGAGCGCGCGGGATTACGCTGATCATTTCCGGCTTTCCCTTGATTCTATTATTGATTTTTATCATTTTTGTATATTCATTCTCAACTAATTCAGCCATCGGCTATTCGATAGAGGACAAAAAATAGGGGGTCAATTTTGTCCTCGTCCGGTAACTTTAATGTTGGCATTGGTTCAACATTTAACAATCAAATTTAGGAGCACATGTAGAGCTTATTGTTACGATAAAAGATCGCGTGAAAATCAATTGATGGTTCAACCAGATAGCTCAAATGTCATCTGACTCAGATACTCTGGCTCGGAAAGACTACCGATTGCGAAACACTCGTTTCTCATTTAGCATTCATCATGTTTATCCATACATACAATCTCTGTTTTCGCGCAGTCTCAAACTTTACAAATACACGAATAGGACAAAACGATAAACAAAAAAGTGATGCCAGCTTGTTACAGATGAGTAGTCTTCGATCAGTTAATCAATTGAGATTATTCGTTAGTTGACTGAGATAGGCCCTCAACTCCCTCTTGTTCTTCTCCCGTTCTACCATCTTTCTCTTGATGGATTCATCGACAGCATTGCATCTGCAATACCTCTCCCCTCCCTCCCTCTCTCCCTCCCCTCAATCTACCTCTCTGCCATCATCTTGAGTGCAATGGTGCTCTGCTTCATGCATTCCACTTCCATCCTATTCACTTCTCTCTCTAATCGTTCCTTCTCATCTTCCTTCTTCTTCGATGCTCCGATCAATTCATCGATCGTATTCCTACTCAGTCCTCTTCCCACGGCCACTTCTTTTTCCATATTCTCCACATCTGGAATTCCTTCTTATCTCATCATCTTCATTCTATTCTCACCTTCTTTCAGTTCATTCATCTTATTCATCATAATTAGATCGTCTTTGGCCTTCTCCAATTCCTCTTCCTCCTTCTTCATTCTCCTCTCCATTTCTTCATTCAATCGCTCCGCTTTCTCTGCTCGTTTCTCCCACCATTCTCCCTACAATCAAAATCATTGTAAATCTGCATACAATTCTTCTTTATCTCTTTCCATCCACTCAATAATACCTGCACTTCTCTCCTTGCCCATTCGAAGAACAGCCGATAATCCTGGACCTTCAATCAAATGCTCAATGTAAATATACTCCATATTGGCTTACTTTGGCGGGATTCAGTTTCATTATCGATTTCGTTAGTATATCACTGCTCCCCGATTGAGCGATCTGCGTTAAGAGACCTTCTACAGAAGCCTCACTCCTGCAAAGAATCAAAGATAGGAATAATGGGGTAATGTGGTGGGAGAGGAAGGGATACCTCTGGATGGTCTCCTCAGTCTCTTCTACGAATGGATCTGCGTGTTCTTTGAGGATTCGATTCATTTCTGTTCCTTCGTCACTTTCTCTTCTCATCCATTCAATCTTCTCCAGTACGAGTTCATCCTCAACACACGAGTTCACGTATTAAATGATACGAAACAACTTGACCATAAACTGACAGGCAGTGTAAACTTACAAATGTCTTGGTGACATTGAAGATGCTTCGATCGGAGAGACGCGTCTCATCCAGCATACTTCGTTCTGATGAGAGACTATTCCCATTTATTCTTCCATAGTGACTCACTAGTGAATGTAGTGGAGAAGGTGGCGTTGTTGTCAGAAGGAGAAGGAGATTCAATCATCGACTCCTCTTCCTTTCTACAATTCATTTCAATCTTTAATCCACCAAATGTACCCAACTACTTCCCTTCTTCACTCACCCCACACTCTTCTCTTCTTCCAATTCAGATTGCTTCCCTTCCTCATTCTCCTCCATTCTATCGAGTATTCCTCCATCCTTCGATTCATCCTCAACAATCTCCACTTTCCTCCCTTCATCCTCTTCTCTTCCTCTTACCGTACTCTCCACTCTCTCTCTAATCGATTGACTGGATGCAGCAGTGTAGCGAGACGAGACCTAAATTACCTTTCACTCCCCTTTTTTACCTTAATGCCTACCTCGATGACAGTGCTCAGTCTCTTTTTCCTGGCTCCGTCGATAGGAGACTTCGACAGGGAGGGGGTTACTTCCATCATATCTTCACTTCCATGCTCACTAGGAATCGAGTTGTCATCTACCATCGATCGATTAAAAGGCTGAGTTTCTTTGATGGATATTTCTCCAGTTTCTTCCTTGTTCACTCCTTCTTTCTCTTCTTCCTCCTCCAAATCTACAGTCTTATCATCGTGTTCTTCCTCTTTCGCTTCTTCCTCTCCCTTCCCTCCAAACACTCCAAGTGTATCATCTCCCTCATAACTCAGATCCATCTGCAATTTCATTATTTAACGCGAATCGCGCTGAAACCAGCAATGTACCTGTGAAGAATTTATTCCACTAGTAGGAACATCGAAGGTTCCATTGGCAACTCCACTCAAATCCATCTGAAGAAATGGAATGGTTTACTCCTTCTCTATATCCCTCCTCTCTTTCTCGAACCAATCTAACCTTGGAAGAATCACCCAATCCATTGAACACATCTACTGTCCTGTTATAGTTCCTCTCATCCATTGACTGCAATTGCTAATTAGTTAAGTGGATTAATGTGCATTACTCACCGTATTCTCTCCGTTCCCTTCTACTCCCTCCACAGCAGTTATCGTTGATATCTATAAGTGGTTTGTTCCACACTCAATCCCATCTCCTTGACCTCTCTCACCTCCATCATAGCCTCAGTCTCATCTTCCTTCTGTCCATCCTCCTCCTTCTCTTCCTTCTTCTCCTCGATCATCACACTCCCATTCATCCTCTCTCCCTGAATCCCCTTCCCTATCCTTTCCTTCCTTCTCTCACTCACATTCACTCCTGATCCATTCTCGTTTCCCTCCCTCTGCTTAATCAAGGCCGATTCCTGACAATATGCTATTAACCTTCCAGAGAACGTTCATAACGAGTGTAAAGAGAGAGCAAACTGGATTAACACATAACATAAAAGTGTGGTACCTCCATAGATTCTTGAGCTCCCTCAACATCCTCTAATCCTTCCTTGTCTACAGTATCAGCTCCAGATGCATCTCCATCCTCCCTCCATCTCTACAATTCATTCTCAGTTCCCCACATTCCCCAAGAGTGCTTTCTTCACCTTTGACTCGAAGAGATGCATCGTATCGTCACTTTCCATGTCATCTTCTCCTTTCCTCTTGAACAAGTTCATGGTTGGGGAGTCTTGGGAGAAGGTAGGTGCAGTTCCAATCGATATATCCATCCGCACGTAATCGTCTCCCGCCTACACAATACTGTATTCATGCAATACCACGATGCCGAACATACCTCCATCTGCTTATCCAATTTGAATATTGCCATAGTATCTTCCAGGCCGGGAGATTGACTCTCATCCATCTCCTTCGATGGATTAGCGATGGAAGTGATAGAAGTGGGAGTCTCCATCTTCACTTTCTCCTCTTCCTCTACCATCGTTACTTCCTCCATCGCCACACTCTCATTCGACTACAACTGACTATTTATTCCTTTTCCCTTCTCATGTCATCCAAGTAATTGTCCCATCATCATTCACTCTGCGTACCTGTGATTCTCCTCCGAAGATAGCCATGGTTCTATCCTGAGAGGCAGGAGAGGGATTTCCACTCATCTCCATCAAGATACTCTCATTTATCAACGACTTGTCGGAGCTGCAATTCATCTAAATGAGGGGAGGAAGACACTGTCGTACCTTCGTCCTCTAGAGGTGAACATATCCATTGTATTGTCGAGGGGGGTCGTCGTATCCTTCTTCTGAGGAGCACCAACGAAGATGGCCATCTACAATGCACCATCACTCTACTCCGAGACGAAGATGAGAGGAGAGGAGTCTCTCTTCCACTCACAGTTTCCTCTCCATCGAATACTCCATCTGTAAGAGTGTTGTCTGCCTTCGAGATATCCATGTCCATTGTCATGTTACAGCTAGTACCTTAAATATTGTATCACATTAGAAAGGCAATCATACCAATAGTCAAGAACTACAACCGACATTACGAGGAAAATGAAACTCACGAGAAGATTGGTTCATCGAAGGCTTTTTGAAGATATCCAATGTGTTGTCTGCATCGTTCTCTGAAGTTCTTATTAATTCCAGGCTAGTATTGCCCCTCACCATTCAAAGTCTCTTCCATTCGATATGAGATATCAACTGTTTTGGAGTGCATAGTCATGTGGCCAGCATGTAATCCGTTGAAGACGTTCAGAGTGTCATCTTGGCTATCTCCATTCCCCGGTTCTATACATGGAATGTTTTTAGAAGCATGAGCACCCAAATGTACCTTCGATAATTGAGAATGACATGTCTTTAGTCTCATGATGTACTGATGATGGATGTCCTGCAGACATCATACCTGAGGCGGGAATGCATTGATTACACCACATCGGTAAAACCTAACAAGAAACCACCATATCCCAAGAAATGTGGTCAAAGTAAAAAATGCATTTTTTTTGTAAACAGATAATTTGGAATTCTCAAACATGCTGATCGCAACCGTCATACTTTTAACTGTGTCAGCCTCTTCGATGTTTAGATAAATGGTCTCTTATCAAATGGAGAATAAGAAGACTTACCTCTGAAGAGCATCATCGTCTGATTGTCGCTTGTTGTGCGGTCAGGAGTACCCAACGACCTAAATACATATCATCTTCATATAAGAACAATATTTAATAACGGACGAAAAAGTATTTCATAAGCTTTTTGGAGAACAACTTGCATCATGGTCGAATTTGATTTGGTGGAATCGAAGTCACTCATGGCCTCCCTCACTGCTTCCTTCAACGGCGAAGTCGCACTCAGCTCGTGCTTCTCCTTGTCATATTCCCTAGCAAACATTATTTTTAAGTAATTAAAGCATGTTAAACTTACTTGACAGTTTTCTGATGATGGAAACTGACACGCCTTCGATTTTTCGGTTGCTCAACGACATCCACTTTAGCTTCGACAGTAGTCTGGCGGACTTTGAGGATCTACAACGAACAGCGGGATAGGTTCAAGAATAAGTGATCGGACTTACGGAGCTCCGCCTGTTCTTAGAAGATTTTGATGAACTACTCGACTTCGTCCCAGATGGGTCCATGTGATCCTAAATGTTCAATGCACTATGAGCAAGGAAAAAGAATAATCCATTATTATTAATAGAAATGAAATCGATAATTTGCCCGGTTCAAACAAATTTACCACGCGCGAAATTTCGTGCGGCGCGAAAATCCGCGACACAAAAGATACAGTATCCAGATTGTTTTTGATTTATAATTGAGTTTATGCACGTATTTCATTTTATTTTATTTTCTTGCTATCTCCATTCACTCACCTCTCTATCCTCCATCGTGAGTGGTTGCTACTCGGAATGGCTTCGAGGTTCGTCTCTTGAATTTAATAAAATGAGTATTTTTGTAGCAAGAAATATGATAATGCAAGTGACGAGATCAACTACCGTATTCTCACACTGATTCAGAATGCGGAGAAGGTATATCTTAGGAAGACTCTGCCTAATGATGATCGATCGATGCAGATTCTTTGTGAGCTTCCTGAGAACGGCGATGCGGTCCTTGTGAACCGTGAGCCTGACAATGAGAAAACTTCTCGCAGTCGTTCGTACGACGACAAATCGAAGCAACTGAAGAAGAATTGCTGCAAATGCGTAAGTGCCGACTGCTCTATCTGCCAGTGATTGTGATTGGAGAGAGGCAAAGTGGCCGACAATTCTTCTCGTCTCTCTCACAAGACCGCCAACAAGGCTCAGTCGGTATATGGTAGATTACGGTAAATGAACTAAAGACCAATTTCTCAGTGGCACGTTGCTGATAACACTCGCGGAGTGGTGGTCGATGTCTCTGTGAAGGTCCCGCACAGATCTCGTGCGATTGAGGTACACGGTATCCCTAGAGAGGGAGAATGATATGCTTAAGCTGAGTCTGGACTGCCCCAAGGATGAGACTCCCCGTGTTCTCGTGGGAGAGAAGTGGCTGCCTCTCGAAGACAGAAGAAAGTAGAGAATTGCACTATGATAAAACACAAGTTGTATCCTTTATCGAATGTTGATCATGCATGCGATCTACTGTTAATGAGATTGAGGGCTCGATTGAGACCAACTCTCATCTCTTTGAGGGAATAGATAGTGGAGTGGGAGAGGGAGACTCCCATGAGACCCCTATCGTGTTCCTCCAATACTCTTTTCATGTCCGAATAGGCAATCGATGACACATCCTCCACAATTCTAACCAATTCCTTCTGAAATTGAGCATACAACTTTTAGACTGATTTGAAATCATTAAAATCATTACCGTATACTTGTAGAAATCGATGAAAAATTTGAGAGAGGGATCATTCACTCTTGATCTGTCGCGATCTTAATTGATCTACTAAGATTCTATGGCAAACCTGTCTATTTGAGTGGAGATCCAAGTACAAGTCTCGTTCAGTTCGATATCGACATTGTAGATTGAAGATGAGGTTTCGGTCTGATTGAATGGGTGATTTGAATGACAAGGTAGAAGCCACCTTCAGAATCCACAATCTTCCCTCTTCGAATTTACCCTCACTGATTTCACTAGCAATTTCTTCAAGTTGATTAACAATCGATTTGAGCTGAATAGGGGATGTGTTTGATAGAAAGGGATAAAAGAGAAAGAGTGAGAGAGAGATTCTTACTCGGAGACAGATGGGGTTGACAACGGATACTAGACGTGTTCTGGAGGGAAGTTTGGAAGGGAGTGAATCGGGCGAGGGAGGAGAAGGAAGAGGGGAAGGAGATTCCATCTATAGTACGTGTGGGTTCAATTCCCCTCATAAAGGGTCGAACCTCTGTCACTTTCCCTTTTGTGTTCCTTTAGAGACTGGTTAGTGATCGATCAGATGATAATGAGCCCGTGTGTATTAATCACTTCATTCACCGAACAATCTTTATCACCCAAACAATTTAACTTATAAAACACAACAACCACTGAGTTCACATAGAGATTTATTAAATTAAACTTAATTATAAGTAATTTTGTATATCAAATATATAATAGTACTATCTCATTGAGATCTAGCCGTAGGGTCACATAGACTAATATTGATTATTAAATGGTACACAGGAAAAGAGAGATGGATAATACCGTGCCCTCGTGATACCGTATTGCATAGGCGATTGCCAATTGAATGACTCCTATATTAATGACAGTTTACAATTCTTTGTGCTCAACCTTTTCCTCGTCTTTTTTCTCTTCTTCCTTCACCTCTTCCTTCTTCTCAACTTCCTCTAACTTCTTCTCTTCTCCCTCTTTCTTCTTCAACTCCTCCTCTTCCTTCTTCTTCTTCCTTTCCTCTTCCTTCCTTCTCTTCTCCACCTTTCTCTTCAATGACTTGGCCGCTTCTTTCACTCGATCTTCCTTGAGTCTCGCAGCAAGCACAGAGTACGACAGATCTTCATTATCAGCCACCTTCAATCAATATTTTTTGTTAGTTTTATGGTGTGAACAGTGCCTCTGCTGTTCGTATTTTCTAGTGAGACAAATCGACTAAATGGGTCGGTCGAATCGTCTCCCTCCCCCCCCCCCATCATTTCTCATTTCGCACGTTGCTCATCCTCTTACGAAGACTGATTTTCCCTAGACTAATGTTAAAATAATAAATGGTGACGTGAGAAATAGAAAATGAGTGTGAAAGAAGAGATGATTCGTCGCCCCCTCATTCTCGACCAGTCCGACCCCTCTATCTAGGCAGACTGTTCACCCATACTCCCTTCCCCTCTCCTTCTCACCTCCTTATCATTCTTCTCAATCCACTTCTCGACATCCTCGATCACCTTGAGTAGATCTCCTTTCAGATCACCATCCCTCTCCTCGATATTGGCCAGTACCACTTTAGCCTGCAACCATGCCTCTTCCCATCCGTCCATCTCCTTCTCTCACCTTGGGGACGACTGCCTTCAACTCCTTCATTATCTCTGGAGCTTCCTTCTTCTCCTGGATTCGCTTCTTCACCACCTGCATTTCATCCCTTGCCATTCTTCTCCCTATCTCTCTCCTACCTCGACAGCCTTCACTAGAGCCCTTCTCTTAGTCTTGAATTCTTCGGTGGGAGTCTCCACTCCAGCCTCATCTTCCAACCAAGTCCTCGTCTCTTTCACGAGTGATCTGTAATCTCTCCCTCTCTCCCCCTTCCTTCCTTCCTCTCACTCACTCAATCTTCTCTCTCTCCTTCTCCTTGGCCATCTTCGTGAATGTCTCTTCTTCCAATAGAAGGGAGGTATCGAATGCGAGAGCTTCCAATTCATTCTCAGCAGCTTCTCTCTCTCTACGTGCTCGTTCCTCACGGGCGAATCCATCCAGACTGCAATGCTCATCTTCATTCTTCCTCCTCTCCCTCCATCACTCACATCTTCTGAGTCTCCCTCAGATCATCCTCATTTGTATTCGCCTTATCTAGTCGTTCCTTCGACAAAGTCAATTTCACTCTAGCCAGACCATCTTTCACGATTACGGTAGACTGAAAATATATTGAACGCCCATCAGAAATGAACAACAAAACTCTTACATTGTGTTTCTTCGGTTCTTCCTTCTTCTCTTCTTCTTTCTCTTCCTTCTTTTCATCTCCGTCCCTCATCGGATCCTCATTCGCCTCTTCCTTCTAAATAACTCATGAGTTATCACATATTCTTTTATGATAATTATTCTCACCTTATCATCATCCTTTGGTTCTTTCTTTTCATCTTCTTTCAAAGATTCTTTCTCTTCTTTCTCCTCTTTCTCCCCTTCTTCTTCTCCTTCCTTTTCCTCGTCACTCTTTGAGAACATTCCAGTAATCGAGTCTTTAAGAGCTGAAATAATAATTTTAAATGTAACTTAAATCAATGGCATAAATATAACAATAAAAAAACGGGCCTTCGATGGCTCCTCTGGGTCTGTTGATGACAACCTCTGCACTCTTGACTCTCAAGATGCCCGATCTGTCCATCGAGAATCCGACCTGCAGTCTTGGGAATGGAAATGGACAAAGATGGGAAGAGTACCTTGGTCTCCTTCCACTCATCGCCCTCCTTCAGTTCATCCACTGCATTCTTCATATCAGACACCGACACCTTCACTATCTCTCGCTCCACAATCTCCCTCAAAGTAACTCACTCTCCCCCCTCAAATCGCCTCTTCATTCCCATTAATGGGCATCTCCTTCTCTCTCTCACCTTCTCTGTCTCTCACTCAGATGCTCCATATTCCCGTAGGAGACAGTGAATGAGAAATCATCTCTGTACGATTTGAATGAGATGGCTCGTGGATTGGGAGAGGGATAGACGACAGTGAGAGGGAAGAGTGACGACTGACGGACACGAGACTCTCCCGATTCGCTCACTGATGTGAACTCGGCCTGAGAATGAGGATGATCTCATTGGTTGAGAGAGGGAGAGAGAAAGGGAGAGAGAAAGAGAGAGAGAGAGTACCTGGATGGGGAAGAGAACAGTCTCCTCGATGGGGAGAGGCTTCACTTTGAATCCCTTCGAGAGATGGGCAGACTGGAAGAGGGCACCCATGGCAATCGCCTCGTCCGTGTTCAGGAATCGTCCGAGATCTCTGTAATCACCAGCTCACACCTCCTGCCCCCCCCCTCTTCGATACCTCTTGACGTGCGATTGGAGAGTCTTCTGGACGAGAGGCATCCTCGTAGCTGCCCCCATCAACACCACCTCATCCACTCCTTCCATCGAGATACCAGCCATCTCAATTGTCACTCTCCCCCTCTCTCTTCCTTCTCTTTTCTCACCTTGAGTGCATCATCAACGGGTTTCGTCATCTTCTCCACCATATCTACCACCAGTCCCTCTAACTCTTCTCTCGTCACTTTCAGTCGTAGATTCTTCTCTTCGTGGAGAGATTCCACTTGAGAGACGATCTCACTGTTAGCCGACAACACCTGCAAACGAATCTCCCCGGTCGAGTATCTCCCCCTCTCTCCACACCTGTTTGACTCTCTCTGCTTCTGCAGTCAACTTGGCCATCGCTCGTGCATTCTCCTTCAGTGGTTTCTCTGTCTTCTCTGCCTTCTCCCATTTCTCTCTCAGATGATCTCTCATTCGCTTCGTTATCTCCAATCCTCCAATCGATCGATCGTATCCTGTTCCAATCATCTACAACGCACTCATCACTCAAATGCCACAAATGCACATTTGTCTCCCACCCTAAACACCAATGAGCATGGATGGGCAATCAGCTCACCTTCATTTTCGTCTCTTTCTTGTCATCAGTGTAGAATTGGGCGAGGGAAGCAGTGACGTGAGTGGCCCCCATGTCATAGATGAGCATACTGCAACCGTCTATTCAATCAATCCCTCTTAGGGCACCCACAAAAGCACTACGGAGCACAACTAGCTTATGATCAAGACCCGAGGGGATTTATTATTGCTGTCCCTACTCCTTCTCCCATCCCATGGCCCATTAACCCTACAAGTGACATACGTGTGCTTCTTCCCATCGATTTCCTTCCTATGGAATGCTCCCCATGAAATGGCTGCAGCAGATCCAGTGTGCAACAGCTGCAGTACCTTTAGACCTGCACGATACACTCATGTTACTAGAGGGGGGAGGGGGGAGTACCGGCTATCTTGGCAGCTCTCTTGATAGCGATTCTTTCCCTTTGAGTGAGGAATGGATGGACGGCAATGACTACGTCGTCCACTGACTGTCCTGCAACAGCAACCTCCACGAGTGCATCGAGAGGGGGGGGGGGCAGTTACCTGCATATGCCTCAGTCTCAGCTTTCGCATTCTGGAGGATCATGGCGAGAAGAGTCTCGGGGGCGTACTCCGTCGATCTGCAATCACCAATATCTCATTGAATGATCATCAAAAGGAGTGGAAGCTGACCCATCAGTGAAGTAGAGACTGCCATTCTCGGCAGCAACGAGAGGAGCATGAGGGAATCTGCCACGAGTCCATCAGTTGCCCCAGTCATCTTCCACTCACCTCTGTTTGTACTCCTCAACCAAAACGTGTCCCTCGTCCTTCCCTAGCACATCAGTCACGTGCATGAACACATTCTTGGCGTATCTGAGGGAGAGCTGAGCTGCTTGCTCCGCGAATGACCTTTGAAAGCTTACTATTTTATATATACAAATAAAAAATGAATGTTCATGGTCAGCAGCATACCTCTCTCCATTTCTCATTCCGATCAAAGTGGGAGTTTTCCTCCTCGATTCCTTGTTCAGCACGATCTCCATAGTGGATCCTTGCTTGATCAGTCCCATCTTGAGGTACTGGGAACCGAGATCGATTGACATCGCAGCGAAAGATCCATCTGGAATGTCGAATACTGCTTTCATTTTCCGAGTTTACCTTATTTTGGAAAGGGGTGAACAAGGAGAGTCTCGGGGGCTTTCTAGAATCGGTCTAATGTACAATGAGTACGTTTTGAAGAGTACTTAAATATTTTTGGTTCGTAGGGCTCTTAGGAGAGTGACACGCAATTTTGTCCTTAACGAATACGGTAATACAGTCGGAAAGTTTTTTTTCTGGATAACAAAACCGAAATCATTCGCTTTTTTTGCTCCAGTGTTGCGATTCCTACAGTATATAATTCGCTTTGTATTTGCTTTGCCTAACTGCAATGAGTTACACTGGCCAGTTTAACATTAACTATAACGTCTTCCTATAACCAGAAATTTACATACCCGACGGGTGGACTGCCAGAAAAACCAGAAGGGTCTGAAGCAGCAGAGCTACCTGAACTCGTAAGTTCATCTGAAAAAAAGAATGCAATGAATAAAATTAAAATTCTTAAAGTAATTATTGGACTCGAACCAATTTCGATTTGAACACTAACCAGCATTCTCTGAACAATCTTTATTCGAATCCTAACGAAAGACTGAGACAAGTATGGCAAGATCAGTATGAAAAACAAATCTCTGAGTAGAATGAAATGAAACAAGATATACAAGATTTTACAATTATACTCGTTCAGTTGTCGTCCTTCGGTCGAATATTCGCCAATTTGTCAGCGAGTGATGAAGCAAATTTCTCTCTGTGGCGGGGAGACAGAGTGTCCAGTAGTTGGTAGATACTCTCAAAGTATCGAGTGTGCAGATCCAATTGACGGAAGTCCCCATTCATGCAATCTTGACGGGCAGAAGCCACTCGGTAGCCCTTGCCACACAACTCGACACAGTACGTCTGTCCCTCCAGAGTAGTCACGTTCATGAAGAGAAGGTCTGCCGTACGGGGAAGCATCTCAATATTCGACACATCATGCGCGTCACTTCTAAGATAAAAGGCGAAAAAGGAAGAGAACATGTATAACTACTGCATTTTGGGGTTGTGGTGTACAAACCAAGAAAGGCTCACAAACATCTATCGCCATATCAGACACATATCGATAGGCCGACCGATCTAACTCTGGTGTCCGCGCCTCTCCATTTCTCATACTCTCTATTTTTCTCTCTTTCTCTCGCTCTCTCGCCTCGGATTCCAAGTTGGGATCAAGCAGATTTCCAACTTGGGATCAAGAATGGTTGGCCACCCGATAGGATACCCAACCTAGTGTATTGCAAGTGCAAATCTTCCATAATTACTCCCCTTACCATTATTTTTAACATCTCTCTTTCCTCTCGCACGTCACCCAATCAATGGAAAACTGCTCATGTAAAACACATCCCAAAAAAGTCTGGAGATGCCTCTATCTCTAATCATCGTCCTATCTCTCTCACGGTCACTGCCTCTAAAATATTCGAAAAAATTCTTATTAACTCCATTGTTGACTTTCTAGACAAATATAACATATTAGATGCTAGACAAGCAGGCTTTCGAAAATGTAGAAGCACTACTTCATCTTTATCTGAAACACATTCATTTTATGCTAAGCAGCTGAGTCTGAAAAAGTCCGTTGACACAATCCTCTTTGATTATAAGAAAGCATCTGACTCGATTGACTTAAGGATGCTTATCCATAAGCTTTCCTCGCTGGGAATATCACCCGCTATCACTCAATGGTTTGAGTCTTATCTGCTGGGTCGCTCGCAACGCGTGTTCATTGGAGATTATTTATCCCCTCCCTCACCTATTCAGTCAGGCGTCCCCCAAGGTTCCTCTATCGGTCCTTTGCTATTCATTATTTACATCAATGATTTGGGCAAATGCATTCCTAAGACGATTCATTACAATATATTTGCTGACGACCTCAAGATTTACGCGGTGGTCCCTGATTATAGCAATGACCTTCAAAATGCGATTTGCAAAATATCTGACTGGACTGTCCAATGGAATATGAGTATCAGCTCACCTAAATGTAATGTCCTACACCTTAGGAATCTGAAGAACCGAGCTCAATATATTCTAAATGGTCAAATTATAACGAACAAAGAGATAGTGCGAGATCTTGGTGTATTTTTTACTAAAAATCTCCATTTCGGGTACCATATAAATACAATTAGTAAGAAAGCGCGATCAATGTGTAATCTGATGCTGAGATCCTTTCATTCTACATCCCCCGACCTTCTTTTAAAAGCATATAAAATATACATTCGTCCGCTCTTAGAATCGTCCAGCATAATATGGAATCCAACTTCCGTAGGTCTTGTAAATGAACTCGAATCTGTGCAGAGAGAGTTTACCAGGAGAGTTTTGAGACGATGCTCTGTTCCCCCACTATCCTATCCCGATAGATTGAAAATTTTCACACTTGAAACCCTTGAGTATCGCCGCGCCTTACGGGATATGTTCTATGTGTATGACTCCATTCATAATTACGTTCACCACGACTCTGCTGACTTGTACACAATCACTCCGCTCACTCGTGATTTGCGCTCCTCAAATAGTTTACGCATTTCTACTCCCTTCAGAGTGCCGGTCTCGATTTCAACTTGTGCTAGTAGAGTCCTACCGCTCTGGAACACCCTCCCTGACCCAATAGTTATCTCTCCCCTCCCATGTTCCGCAGAGAAATCAGTAAATCCCCCGACCTAGTCCTATCAATCTCACGAATTCGATTGTAACATATAACTGCCACATACCACCACCCCATTCCCCCAGCTCGCTGTGATCGAGCCCGAAGACCGACCTGCTCTTCCCTATTCCTTCGTCAACGGCTATTAATGCTGTCGGTGATAAAGATTAAAGATTAAAGATTAAAGAACAGACAATGCGAGAGAGTATGGAAAATAGAGAGACCCGTTTCCCAAGAGGCGTCCAAACTTGGGCGCCACTTGGAAACCACTTTTGTACTTGATCCGAACTTGGGCGCGCACGACAGAGAACTTCAGTGGCGTAAATTTAAAGCGCAAAATCGCGGATTTGCATAGGAAAAAATACTAAAATATTTAGGCGTCTAATGCTACACTCCGGGGTACCCCTGAGTACCTTATGCACTTCTGAAGTAGTGCCATACAATTTAATCCCGAAAGAAAAACTGACTTCGGATATGGAGATACTATTAACTGAGGGAGCGGCCTCTTTCAATGCTAAAATCGCTTCCTCTTCCAGAGGAGAAGATGGACCACAAGATACACAGATTCTGAATCATAATCAATTGAAAACGAAACAATAAAGCACCGAACTCACGGCTTCATTGGTTCCAGATCCGGAGAACCCGGAGGGGTCTTGTCATCTGAGACCTTTATCTCCCCATTTGCCAGCGTTTCATTCGCCATAGCACCTTGGATACGGGAAGCTGAGCATGCTGAATACTTCCGAAGGAAAAAGGACGACAAATGACCAATAAAAAAGAGAGATAGACAACGTTTCAGTGACGTCGACTACGGCGCGATTTGAATACCGTACTCTTCGTGCGGTTGACACCACGCAAAAGACTGTAATACCTTGTGCT
The DNA here is from genome assembly GCA_036245805.1 of Pristionchus mayeri. Lineage (NCBI taxonomy): Eukaryota > Metazoa > Nematoda > Chromadorea > Rhabditida > Neodiplogasteridae > Pristionchus > Pristionchus mayeri. Next base: position 21,914,473 of record BTRK01000002.1, on the reverse strand, counting down.
TTTATATATTTTTATATATTTTTTATATTATACAAACAATCCTTTTTTTGAAATTATCGCTTTATACATTTCAGTGTTTCAAATATGGAATCATCCACATCCAAATTCCGATGATTAATATGCAGTTTGAGATTTTTATAAGGATACTCTTTCTGAGAATCCGATAATTTATGAGCTGCCGATACGATTTCGACACCAAAATTTTGCAAAAAATTAAAAATTTTACGAAGTAAATTAATTATTCGAATTAACATAATTAACGCCGACTCCGGTTTTTCTGCGCAGGAAGCGCGCCACTTTTGCGAAGCGGTGCGGACACCTTACGACGCCACCTCGCAAACGTATTCCGCGCAGCTTCGTGAAAGTTGCGGCGCCGCTTCATGTAAGTAACGCCGCAGCTTCGCGAAAGTGGCGCAGGGTTATTTAATTAGTCCGCGCCACTTTCGCGAAGCTGCGGCGTTACTTACATGAAGCGGCGCCGCAACTTTCACGAAGCTGCGCGGAATACGTTTGCGAGGTGGCGTCGTAAGGTGTCCGCACCGCTTCGCAAAAGTGGCGCGCTTCCTGCGCTGAAAAACCGGAGGAGGCTAAGATACAGTACGCTGCGCCTTCCAACATTGACTTAATCAGCAACTGACTTTTTATCTTCATACTTTTCATTAATTATTTTTCTTCATTTTGAAACTGAAATTATATGAAAATATGTTTTCGAATTGATATACATGTCATTCTGGGAATCACAGACCAAGAAAATAGCTTATCGATGAGCTTATCACTGTTTGTCAAAGGAACATCGCGTGTTCGGCTTTCAGATCTTCAAAGTAACATTCCGTTCGATGACACATGGCTTTACTAAGCAAAAACGTTCTTTAGGATCAGTAGATTGAATTAGCATACGAATATAAGGTGTGTCAAAGGACGGAAGTACATTATCGATCGAAGGAAAGTGGGCATCACAAAACGTCGCGGGTTTTCAGTCTAAAACTCTATGTAACTTTAATGCTCCCGCTGCCATATTAACGCACTTCGCCGTAACATGTACTATAGAGTCCATCAATTGTATTCGTAACGAAATATAAGGTATGGCAAAGGGAGCAAATCAATTATCCGCCGAGGAAAATGAAAGTCGGAAAAAAACGCGTGTTCGGCGGCAAAAATTCGACGTATCTTCAATGCTCCCTCTGCCACATTAAAGTTACCCAACAAGGACGAAACCCTGATCTCACCCTGATCCCGTCGCGTGCAAAAGTGAGAGAGCGCTGATCATTTCCGGTTTTCCCTTGAGGCTATTATTGATTTTTAGCATTTTTTTATATTCATTCTATACTAATTCAACCATCCGCTATTCGATGGAGGACAAAAAATAATGGGTCAATTTCGTCCTTGTTGGGTAACTTTAAAGTTACCAGACGAGGACAAAATTAACCCCATATTTTTTGTCCTCCATCGAATAGCCGATGGCTGAATTAGTTGAGAATGAATACACAAAAATGCTAAAAATCAATAATAGCCTCAAGGGAAAGCCGGAAATGATCAGCGCTCTCTCACTTTTGCATACTCTCTCGTGCACGCGACGAGATCAGGGTCAGATCAGGGTTTCGTCCTCGTCCGGTAACTTTAATGCAAATCGCGGGATTGTGTGCTCTAGAGTCCCTAAATTGTATGAGTAACGAAATATAAGGTGTGGCAGAGGGAGCAAATCAATATTCGGTCGAAGGAGTGCAAACTAGAAACGCACTTTTCTAAATCGACTGAGAAGTGCATTATACGGGACTCCAAAGTGGACAAAATGATGTGGGACGATAACTGACATAGGGAGCATTCACTCAGACCAGGAAAAATTAATCTTTATCTAAAGAAAAGCGTTGAAAAACAACAGAAAAAAATTTCAAAATTTCACAAGATGGATGCAATCGCAAAGTGAAAAGAAATGTTGTGCGTGGTCGACGTTTCCCGCGTACTGTCAGTAGAAATTCTAAAATGACCATGCTCTGCGGTCCCTATCTTTCTCTAAAAAAATATTATCTTGTACTTACTGTGAGAACAGAATGCGTAGTCCGTGGTGCGGTGTGCACATTTTGTTGTATTACTCGCGAAACGCGGGAGAAAAAAAGTTCCGCGAGTAATACAACAAAATGTGATAGCTCTCGTCCACCACATCACGGACTACGCATTATGTTCTCACAGTAACTTGGTTGGAATCTAATTAGAATACGTTTGAATCTAATGTTAAAAAATACAATTTTCGAAATGAAAGTTTTAAAAATCTGTCAATTAGATTTTTAAAAAAAATGTATTATCTACATAGTCTTTTAAATTTCGAATCTGTATGAATCTACAATAGTACACGACAAATCCCTGCTTGCACAATTCCTCCTCACTGCTTAATCCGGGGAATGAGAGAAAGGAGAGGTCTCGATATCTGAAGTATCTCCTTTCGTTTGTTCTTCCCACTCGTCCTTCTCGCCCCTCCCCTTCTGAATACGGTGACTTCATTCCTCTTTCTCTAACTTCATCTAATGTCCATCTCCCTCTCCAACTACGGTCGAATAGAGAAGGAACGGAAGCCGAAATGCGCGAGATGCCGCAATCACTCCATTGTATCCTGGCTAAAGGGACACAAACGGCACTGCAAGTTCAAGTACCATTTTCATCAGTGGCCATTCTCTTAGTGATGCGATCCCTCAAATTAGATAACTACTGTGACCTACTTACAGTAATGTCAGCATGACCCTCAATTCAGGGATTGCGTATGCGAGAAGTGCATTCTGATAGCAGAGAGACAAAGAGTAATGGCTGCGCAGGTATGCTCTCTCGTGACCCATCACTTGCCTATCGTGGGTTTGCAACATTCTCATGTCTAAATGAAATGATAAAGTACATGATCAATTAGGACTTCATTCATAGATATTCAATCAATAAAAGATACAGTATCCTTGAGGTGGCTCTCAAGCGGAAGCAGGCAGCAGAAGACGCCATCGCTCTCGGACTGCGGGTCGTCTCGGGTACGGTAACAATACGTTTCTGCCCATATACCCGGGGGGGGGGGGGTGGGGGAGATGACCCAACGGTGAATTTAGAAACTTGGCTTTTTTTGGACGGGTTGCAAGGACAATCGTAAAATGGCACTGCTGCAGAGCAGTGACGATGATCTCTCCGTTGCATTCACCGCCACTTGACTTGCAACGATTGCAATCCCCTCGTGGTATTGCAATCGTTGCAGAATCTCCAGTTGAATACAATCTTTGCAATTCTCGTAAAACGTGAACAGCGTCTAAAAACGCCAAATTTGTGAATTGATCTCCTCCCCGACATCCATTCCTGATACTGTTTCTACCAATTGTGAGTGAATATCTCAGGAGAGGAGATCTCTTCTCTTCCCGCTGGCCCCGTTTGGCAGCCATTCGGAAAGGAGGAGGAATCGAGGGAAGAAGATGAATCGAAAGAAGAATCAGAGGAGAAGAAGGATGATCAACCACCTCGATCCTCCCCCATGACACTCCTTTCCACACTCTTCCCTCACATTCCCATCCACAATGTACAGCGAATTCTCGATGGTGCAGTTGAGTATCCACTTCTACCGTAACCATCTCAATTCAGAATGCAATGGAGATGTCCTTTCAACGGTGGAGAAGATAGCTCTGAGTTCACGTCCTTCTCCTCCAATCTTAATGCCACCCTTCTCCCTTCCTCTCCTTCATCCTCTCTTCATTCCTTCCTTCGATACTCCTCTCAATCTTTCCACATCTTCTTCATCTTCATAATTATCTTCTATTTCTATTTGCCCTCTGGCATCTCTCTTCCCTTCAATTTCCTCCATGACCTTCATCCTCCTTGTAATCTGATGCCTCTATTACGCAATCGCAGTCGCTTCATTGTACACAATCGAATGGATACGGTACTCCTTCTCTTCCCACCTGATACACTATCACCCTGTTTGAGAATGGAGACTCTCGAGGGAATCAAGTCACTTTCACACCATTCCATTGTTTGATCTCCCCCTAATCCCTCTCCGACTCTTGACCAATTGAGAAGGCAGGGGAGATAAAGTATCTCCCAACTGTAGCAGTCTATCAAAATGCACAATATCAGAGGAACACACAATGAATACTGGAATATGCGCATGTGATATTAGGAGTGCTCTCATAAAAGAGGGAGGTTATCACTCTCCATCGATAGATAACACTCATTTCGTCCCCTTCTCATGTCGAACATCGTTGTGATTGGTGCAGGGATAGCAGGGATCTCATCTGCTTTGTCCCTTCAGAGAAGTCTTCCCCATGCGAAGGTATATCCACCCCCCCCCTCCTCCTCCCTCCTCTCTCTCTCTCTTTCCAGATTACCATCCTTGCTGAGAAGTTCTCTCCCCATCTCACGAGTGACATCGCAGCTGGCTATTGGATGCCATATCTCGTCAGCTTCCCCCAACCCGATCTCCTCAAGTCTCCTTTGACCTATCCAATCAATCGATAATCAACCCTTTAGTCGAATCTGTCGGGATACCTTCGAGTACATCTCATCCCTCGTGAAGAAGGAAGATGCAGGTATTGATGCCTTCGAATTCATCTTTAATCTTCCTCATTAGGTGCAATGTGGCAATCTGGATATGACGTGAGCAGGGAAGAGAGGGAAGTTCCCCATTGGGCGTCTCTCGTGAAAGGATTCAGAAGACTGAGTCAGGAGGAATTGGATGGATTCGGAGGGGGATACAAGTATCTCAGTCTCTATCTCTCCCTTTGATCTCCTTCTCCTTCTCTAGGAGCGGGCACTTCTTCACCACTCTCGCTCTCGAGCCAACCACTTACATTGCATATGCGACTAGAGAGTCAGATGAATGAGAGACAACGATGAACTCTCCCTTCAGATTCCTCTCCAAGGGAGGAATGATAAGACAGGGCAGAGTCAAGTCACTCCACGAGTTAACTGGTCCATCCAATACTATTAATCATCGCCATCCAATTATTATTCAGCTGAATTCGACACCATCATCAATTGTTCTGGTCTGGGAGCGAGGGATCTAGTGGGGGACGACCAAGTAAGGAAGAGAGAGAGAGATCAAAGATCAAGTATGTCTGAGGTGTCTCCAATTCGTGGTCAAGTGTTGCGAGTGCGTGCTCCGAGAGTGAAGCACTTCTTCTGTGATGGGGACTACTACTGTTTACTCAAGTGAGATCACTCACTTCCATTAATATGCGAAATATTCTATCATGATTTTATATCAGGAATAATTTTCATTTCATTTCCTGGCAAAATTTGGCCAGTGCGATACGTGTGGGGTCCCCACTGAAACATTTCACTTTCTTCCCATTGGATTAGTGAATTTCCCGAGCAAAATGCAGTCCAAGTTTCCCAGGTACAGTCCACCCCGCATGTATCCCATTGGTTATATTTTACCAGAGTATTTAGATGAATTCCAAGTCTTGCATTGTCTACGCGTATAATAGTGAGAGTAGAGGGGAGAGTTGACCTTCCCGGGGAAATATTCATTCATTCACCGAGATCGATACGATTTTGAACACGTCAACTCACAAAGAAAGAGGGGAACTTCACACGTATAATGGGGGAGATTGTGAGGGGTAGTCATTGATGTTGAATGTAGTCAATCCATTCAACATTTGATCTTTGATCTCTCTTTGCCGTCTTCCTTCCTTTGAGTGGATGGAGATTGGATGGCGACTTCTTCGATTCCTTCATTTAATTGGGAAGAGGAAGAAGTTGATTGGGAGTGGAAATCAGAATCCGATTCCTGCAATTATTATTATATATACTTTAGTTGCGATTTGGGTTATTTTATAAATACTTCGAATGTTCCGCCCTTGTGATCTTTTCCAACTCTTCGTAAAAATACTGAGCGAGATAATAACGTGCACACTCAAAGCAGTTTAGAGCTTATCTATTTCTCCCAGCGCCATAACGATAAACATTTTAAATATTTGAATTTAAAACTAAAAGTGGACCTGTTGGGCGAATTCCATGTGTGAGATTAGAAGAATGCGTGCAAAGAACAGGACTAGAATGGGGATGATGGAGGGACGAGTTCCGTCGAGGGATGCAGCTGCAGAGAGAAGGAGACTCATCTGGGGAGGGATAGAAGGGAAGGAGCATGTGATAGAGGGAGGAGAGAAGTCAATCGATCGAGAAGAGAAGAGAAGAGAAGAGTAGAACTGTGTACTCACTCTCTCTTTACTCAATGCACACAACTTAACACAGTTCAACTCCAACCCTGCTAACTTAACCCCTCAAATTGCTGTGCTTATCTAGATTTTGGTTGATCAATCTCGCAGATAGTTCGGACGTTTTAAATTGAAAGTATATAATCTTCGTAATGAAAACACAGTCCAAAATCAAAGTTCCAGAAAAAATGTTTGCAGTAGTAATTTCGTCGTTGTGGGAGGAACTCATGATGAGGGAGAATGGGATACGAGAGTGAATGAAGAAACAGCAAGGAAAATTATGGAAGAGAATGTGAAGAGAATCCCCGAACTGAAGGTAGATGATTAGCATCCGAATGGAGGGAATCCATCTCTTGAGGGAGCAGAGATCATCTCCCATCACGTCGGATTGAGACCATTCAGAACATCACTCAGAATCGAGAAAGAGACCATTCGGAATGCAGAGGGAAGAGAGGCAAAGTCCATCCAGCGGATACTGTACACATGAGAACATTTCAGACGACAGTAATTCACAACTACGGTCACGGAGGATCAGGGATCACTCTCTTCTGGGGATGCGCCCGCCGTGTGGTCGAGTTGCTAGACATCGAACGATCTCATCTATGAGATACTGAGAGTCATACGATGTATTGTTGATACTATAGAATGATCGAGTAAATAAAAGAATTTATTTGAATGGCATGAAATGTACACGACAATAGGATGGATTGGGAAGGTAACGAGAAGGAGATTGAGAAGGAGATTATGAGGAAGAGAATGGGGGGATGAATGGAGAGAGGAAGAGAGGGAGAAGTATGGAGAGGAGAAGGGATGAGGAGACTCGAGACGACGGATTGCACTTGTCTCCACTGCAGTAGCAATGCCATGCCTCGAAGAAGAGAGATCGATCGATCACGGAAGACTACCGTACCTTGTAAGGAAGTTGGAGGGTGATCCCGAAGAGTTGGAAGTCAGAGGTGCTCTCCATCCATACACATTCATCGCCCGAGAAGGGAGTGGTGGGGGCGCAAGTCCTCACAGTCATCACATCGCCTGAGGGGTACCGTACTCCTTCCAAACATTGACACTCACCATTCAAGTACCCGTCGTACTTGACACAGTAAGGTCCTCTGCAGTAGGTGGTGGAGTCTGCTTTGCAGTCTCCGCCCCCTCCGAAGTGAGAACATTCGATGCACTGTCTGTCTGAAGGAACACCAATGAGAGGCGTCTTCCCCTTCCTCAGATACTCACCCAGAGGCACTCCTGGATTGGTGCACTTCTTGAAGTACGTACTGGGACTGCTGTAGAGGCCTTCCGAGTACTTCAACTCAGCATTGCACAGTTCTCCATCGTTCGCATTGACACACCATCGATTGGCGGCCTGTGATACGGTAGATGGATGGGGCAGAGGATGGGTCACACTCACATAAGCGGCTTTCTCGTCGTTGTTCTTGGAAGTGTCGATGACTGTGTCCTTCCCGTAGGGGCCATAGACACACACGGGGGGATTCACATTTGTACGAGTGTAGTTCGTCTCCTCGACGAAGGACGCGTAGCAACCACGCACGTACGTCACTCGTTTGTCTGAGAGGGAGGGGGTTGGGAGAGATCAATTTGATCAAAGATCAACTCACTGAGAGGGATGATAGCTTCATAGCAAACTCCCTGGGAACAAGACTTTCCCAGACTCGGATCCGTGTCAGAACTACATCTGAATGGAGACAATTCAGTAATTCAAGAAATAAGCTTTAATTGTTGCTGAGTATCGACTCGGAGAATGATGCTTACTTATCAGTGAAGATGAGGTCCTTCGGTTTGAGAGGGAGGTTAGTCACTTCCCAATTCGCTTCCAGTTCAGGGGACGCGCATGTGAAGCAGGTATCGGTAGCAAGTGAGGGAAGGAGAAGATGGGAGAGAAGGAAGGTGATGAAGAGGGAGTGCATGATGGAGTGGATGGGGATGGAGTGAGTGAGAGAGACTCCTCTTATACCAGAGACAGTTGACTAAGTGGGAAGAAGCATAAAAGTGATATATCCTGTGAATGATAGTGAGTCAGAAGGGAAGAGGACTGGCAGGAGAGGGTTGAGCAAGAAAGAACACCGAGAGACAATCCAACCTTTACCCATTTCACAACTGAACACAACAAAACGTAACAACGAAAGACAATAAACAATCGATGAAGCGTGAAAGTGTACGGTAAATTGTTCTATTAATCTTCAGTTAGTCTCACTTCTCCTTCTTGACTCTCTTACAGAATGTCTGAGAAACGAGGAGGGGGAAGACTAGAGTCGCATCTGCGCACACCTACAATACAATCGTGAGGCCCATTTATTTTATCTCATCAATATTTCTCTTTGAATCATAAAGCTCGTTTCTAATCATTCGTACTTGACACAGAACTAACTAAGAGTGATGTTTTGCTCTCGGCTCATGGCCTCTCAAATGCCTCCATTCTCACTTTGACAGATGCAGCATTCGGCTTGATCTTCCCCCAGCTGACTGCCTCATCAGGAGAGGCTCCCGAGTCAGATCCATCGAACTCCTGCAAGAGAATACCTAAATCCCCATCATTACTCGTGTATTTATTCGTCTCAGAATTTGGAGTTGGTCTGTCTTCTTCTTTCCTCCCATGACTCAATCTCTCTCTCTTTCTTTCGCTCGTAAACGTGTTCCGCCCTCAGGAAAGGGATGAGTAGTGATAAAGAGGGGGAAGAACAAATACTACCACCCTCTGACACCTTTGGAGTACCGAAAAGTGACTAGTGAGATCACATCATCTCAAAGAGTCACTCTACTGACTCCTCACACAATAGCATAGCGAAATTCTTCTTCACACCTTTCTGTTAACGTTAAAATCGAGGTAAAAACGTGTTTTTAACAAAAAAATATTTAAAAATTCAGCTTTGGTGCAGTGTACACGTTGAAAATGTAATGAGATAGTGTGTGTACGATATTTAAATGAGTTAGTGTACCTGTCCAGTATTGATGAATATGGTGTAGTCGGATCCGTTCCTCATGAGATTGGCATTGTTGATATGGTGCTTCACCACTCCTCCTCCCATAATCACCACTCCGCTCTTCTCACTCTTCACTGCCATTGTATTGATATGGCGCACGTCCTGCAATTCATTCACCTCTATTAATTGTCTATCGGAAATTTGCATCCTGGAAAAAACCGCGTTGTTTTGACAACTCGTTTTTTCTCGAATAAATTCACTCAAATACTTACTTACCTCGACAATATCAATTCTGAGTCCTCCATCATTCTTAACAGAGTGGAAGTAGAGCATATCTCCTAGACTTCCATCAGTGAGAGCAGGGGAGAAGATGGGGATGGAGTGGACTGCCGCCCAATAGAGTATCGAGGAGGGATCATTGATCTCTAGTCCCAGTCTGTATCATCCCTCTTCTCAATGGGAGGATTGGCACTCGAACCTTCTGATCAGCTTGGAGGGAGTCCACAGGAATCCTTCCTTCTGCTCTTCGAGACACTTATCCAGAATAGGGATCAGCCAATTCTCGAATTCACAGTAGTTTCTATTCGGGACGAGGATGTTTCCAACGCGATTTATTCCATGTTTCCTGCGAAATTCTTCGTACCATACGCACATTTTCGGCATAAATTACGTAATGCAGTCGCGAAATGAATTACTCTTACTTTTTTATATTGAATTGCTCTTACATTTATTGTGACAATTTTATCTATCCAGCACTTAGTCAAATGGTCAATTATTTCAGATCTGATTATGCGTTCTTGAAGCTGGCTTCAATGGTGCCCACCTATGTTTAAAACAGTAACCAATTTTGATGTGAAAACTTTTCATCCCGAAATTTTTGAAATTTATAGTTTTTCTCACGTATTCATGTAAAAGAAGACTTTCTAACAAGGGAAGTTCGTGGAGTGTATATGGAGTTTCATAACGAGACCTAGCGTATTCGAAAGATGAGAAACTTCTATTGTTTTCAAATTTGCGGAACGCTCATGTGGAGGTCTGCGATGTATGGGCGTTTAGGGGCATAGGCTCAGAAATTGCCTGTTTTTGGCCTTTCGAACGGGTTCGCCACTATGAGTGCAGATTTTAACATAAGAGAGACTTTTTGTGTCAGTGAACATATGCTTGGCACTAGGCCAAAGGTCGAAATCCTCCTAAATGTGCATACATGTAGTACTCGGTGAGTGTATCTCAGGCATGTCATATCTAGTGTTCTAGATCCTTCTGTAGGGAATGAAATGTACTTTAGTCCGAAAATTTCAATTTTCGAAATTAACCATTTCGCAACCGATCAGAACGATTTTTCGTTTTCGGTTCTCCGGCTACATTACGACGCTGTTACTAGCCACACCTGAGGTCCGCTCCCTTGTCAGTGAATGCTCCCACGTAGGATGGTCGTAGACATTTGATGATGTCCTCCTCTATTCCCCCCGCAGTTGTCACCAGACAATCCACCAGATCGTGCTCCACGCAGTATCGAATCGACTGAAGAAGGAAATACCATGCGACCTCTATGAACAACAACATTCACTATTCACCCTTACTATATCCTCCTCACGGCCCGTTAAACAGTGGAAAAAGAGTCCGGTCAGACAACCGCGTTGCGGCCGTGACGCGGACCAGTTCACGAATAAAATATTTTGTTAGGAGTGCAGAAAATACGGTATAATTTGTATGAATTTTAACAAAACATGTGCCGGCTCTGCACCTGGACTTCGCTTGTTTTGGAAGTTTTCGATTTTTAATTTAAAAAATAAATTTATTTTAAATTAATGCAAACCTAACTTTTATAGGCGCTTGCGTTATGCATCCATATATATACTCGATTTAGCGTAAATGTGGCAATCAAACAAGTTCTGTCGCATTTTAAATTTCTTTTAAAACTATCCAAAACGACAGTTTAAATTGTTTTACTAGCGTATATAAAATTATATATATTTTTTCGAACCTAACTTTTATGAGGCATGTATGTAAGAATGCATACATGGTAAATTCACGACCAGACATGTTTAATGAAGTGACTTCTGTCGATTTCAAGACAGCGAGTACGAAGGCAAACATAGAGTTTAGTCCATTTTTTCGCCTAAATGACGTACATGTATACCTTTTTTTGAAATATTAATATTCGTTGCGCTTCTGCGGAATAGATTATATAAACAAATAATATTTTTTAAACCAAAATTAAACACTCGCCCAATATTAATCCTAGGATTATTATTATTTCGGTCCAGCGAACTCCACGCGCATTTCTTATGCGTTGCGGCTCTGACCTCGGAGGCTTTAACGGGCCGTGCTCCTACACGAATGGACTAATTGTACTGCACCTCTCTCAATCCAGAGGATACGAGATTGGAAGTGTATCCCATGAAGAGAGTGAGTGCCCTCTTCTTCCTTCCCTCGGGATAGGGAAATGTCTTCTCCTCTCCACTCACTTCCTTCTCACGATCATCCAATGCCATGTTCAACTGAACGCAATTACAAAGTTTCGAAATAGGATGCAAACAAGTGTAGTTAACTGAGATGTCCTTCTCCAGTTCTCCTCATTTTAGCTGTTCTCTCACCTCTCGAATTGCCTGTCCCAGATGAGTTGCTTGGAATCCAGTAGTGATGTAGCTAGAGAGGAGAGAGTCGAGAGTTACCTCTTTATTGAAGTCTATCCCAACGATCTGTTGAACGATCGTTAGGTGCCATATAATAAGTATGACCCGATTTACCTCTGCTTTTCCCTCCGGAATCTCATCGGAGGGAACGAGCACAGCAGATTGCGCAGAAGCAAGATCATCCTCCATTTCGGGAGATCTAAGTCAGGCGAAGGATTTCACCTACTACATTTCGCTTGAGATATTACAACGAGAACTACGTTAAGAATATTTCACACACTACGTGCTATCTACTATTTATCTGTCAAAGGAATGTACAAAGTGTTTGAATGTGAACTGTATATATGAGAGTGAGATAAGACTAAGCAATCGTCGCTCTCTCTAAGCCTTGGGTCTGAAGTTGTTCTTCTCGTCTCTCAGCTTCGTCATAACATTCACTGCATCCGTCGACCCAACGAACTTCTGAGATGGAATGAGAACAGACTCTCTGCTAGTGTTTTTCGCTCGAGCGGTTAATTTCGACGAGCGCTCGAGCGATTATTTCTGGGACTAGCTCGAGCGAGAGCGGCGCTCGAGCGATGAATTCGAGCGATTTTAATCAATGCAAATTCAAGAAATAATGGAAAAATCATTCGAGCGCTCGCCAAAAATCAATTTCTCGAGCGATCGGCGCTCGTCAATAATTAATCGCTCGAGCGACGAGCGCTAGCGAATAACATCACTACTCTCTGCTGCTACACCCCCCCCCCCCTTACTTGGACACTCTTCTCGTGAACTCTCATGAATGGATTGATCTTCTTCTCTTCTCCAATTGAGGAAGGGACAGTCTCCTTCTTCTCTGCATCTCTCTTCCTCGACCATTCCAGTTTAGCCGCCACTTCCTACAGAAGCACTATTGAATGAGTCGCATGAATGGGAAGGAAGAGAGTTCTCTTCTTCTCTTCTTCACTTGTCCTCTTCCTCACCTGATTCTCAGGTTCGGCATGGGCAGCAAACTTGAGGTTGCTGGTGGTGTACTCGTGGCCAGGATAAACAAGTGTCGAATCAGGCAACGAGGAGAGAATCTCATTCAGATTACGGTGCATCTGGTCTCCCGTGCCTGACAACGTGAGAGGGAGAGCATCACTACTTTCCAATATCCTCTTCTTATTTTGTCAGGTTGGGCAAGTTTGTTTATTATCTTTGTCATACGTGATCATTCCCCATCCGCTCGATTATTTATCAATAAAATAATTGAATTCCGGTATGGAAATGAGCACGCTCTATATATAAGGAGGAGAATGAACGATTGTTCGTACCTTCAAAGAACTTTCCACAACCAGCGACGAAGAGAGTGTCCCCCGTGAATACTACCTGAGAGGAAGGGAGATGAATAGGACGATGACCATTCCATTCCCACCTTCTCCTCCCCACTGGTGACTGCGTAGCAGATGTGACCACGAGTGTGACACGGAGTGGACAGACAACGAATCTGAGCTCTCTCTCTCTCTACTCTTCCCCCATTCAACACCACTGCAGTGCTAGGCATTTCACTTACTACAAATGTTTCGGGAAAAATCTTCACTTGTTACTATGCATTCGAAAATAAATAGAATCACGAAAATTGTAGTTGGAACAAACTTGGAGTCCGCACTCCTCTATTCTCTCCTCGTGCACCACCTTCCGATCCATTTCTTCCACTCTCTCATCCCCTCCATAGATTCTGATGGACGGGATAAGGGCACGCAAGGCCTTGTTACCTTCAATCTCCCTCTTAAAGTTACCCAACAAGGACGAAACCCTGATCTCACCCTGATCCCGTCGCGTGCACGAGACAGTATGCAAAAGTGAGAGAGCGCGGATCATTTCCGGCTTTCCCTTGAGGCTATTATTGATTTTTAGCATTTTTGTATATTCATTCTATACTAATCCAACCATCGGCTATTCGATGGAGGACAAACAATAATGGGTCAATTTCGTCCTTGTTGGGTAACTTTAATACCCCCTCCCCTCCCTCATCTCCTCATCAAATACCGTACCTCCAGCATGATCCCAGTGATGATGAGTGATTAGAGCACCCTCTATCGTTACCTGAGTGCGTGTTGTCTCAATTGAGAGTACCTACCGTACCTTTTCTCTCTTGCTCATTTCGATCGCTTTCTTCGGCTCCACAGGGTCGACCACCAATGCCTGCAATGAGACTTCATCGACTGCGAGAGTAACAGATGGATGGATGTTATGGAGAGATAGAAATACCTTGTTCGAATCCTTAGCGAAGATGAGATACATATAGTTGTCCTCGAGTGCGGGAATGGGAATAACACGAAGACGAGAAAGCAGAAACATCTAGGGAAAAATAATTTAGTGATCAACGACTCAACACAACATGAAATATGGATATTCCAAACATTGTTCTTGAAATGAAGATACATGCAACGAGTCACATGAAAGGTGCGAACTTGGATTTTCATTAGCAATCAATCACCTCCATAAATAATGATTTATCGTTATTCTCATGAGAATGAGCTGTTAGCTGGTTTACAAGGTTAATCTAAATTGAGACAGGATTCAATAACAGACATGCTAGACTAGGATGTGTCTAGATAGAGATCACGTGATTGTAATATACATTCAAAACGTTGTACCCATAAAATCACAAGTGAATCAGGGATAATTTTATGCATTATCTCGATATAGATTCTTGTCTACAAGATAGATGATATCAGAGAGAGATTGGTGGACAGCCAGCTCCTCCGGTCTCTCGCTCATGGGTCTCACTCCGTCAGGAGGAGCATGAGTGAAGGAAGGGCCGAAATTGAGTCGAAGCTGTGCCTGATGGAAGAGAGACACAGCAGGGAAGTAAAAGCCACGATAGAGATCAGTGAATGCAATCCCGCAAGAGACTCCATTGTGGAAGAACTCCACCTACAAACAGATTACTGCCAAACTAGAAATAGCCCCATAGAAGGGTATGCACTATTTGCCGCATCCGTCGAATGATAAGGAGTGCATCTATGATATATATCTCAATATCACTCACGTAGCTTCCCTCCAGAGGCTCCAGTCTCTTCATTACATTCGCTGGATCTTCATGTTCTTCGAAGAAGTACCGGTTTTTGAACTTTATCATAGTATGATCTTTCCCTGGAAATAATACAAAATAATATTTAACTCTCACGGCGCCCAGTTGAAATAGGCATGAATCGGAATCCAAAAATTCGTGAAAACAATTGCAGTAAGTGATTATGTATGATACCAGAGCTGGGTAAATACTTGGACGAGTCCGGCCCTGGATTACATGAGTCGAAGGGAAGGGAAATGAGACATCCGAGAACGTCTCCTTCTTTGAATCCATCTATAAAGATGAACAATTTACATCCAACAATTCACAATCATGACATATTCAGCCCTGCTTATTACATAATTGATAAATATAATACAGAAAAGGGTATTTTAAACCGTCCGAAAATAGCCTCCAAAGTGGCGTTTGCGCTCACGAAAATTGTTCGAAATGTCCAAATTCGACTTGTTTTGTTCGCCCGTGTATCAAAAGATAAGCCCTTGTATCAATAAATAAGTAAAATCCCAGGACTATAGCTTTATCACTAAGGGAGCGACATTACGAGCGAAAAAGTTCTAAGACGATCTTGATAATGCGATCCATAAACAAAAGCTGTTTCTTGTCTTCAGGCAATGACAGGCAGTTTTTATAAATTAGAGTATGCGCTGCACAAGTTTCTGAATTCTAATATAATACGATACAAATATTTGTGATAATTATACAGAGAAATAAACCCACTTCGATAGTAAGTTTTGCCGACTCCATTATGGAATTTGGTCCCCTTACGTGATCTCCATCCATAGGAGAACTTGTTGTATCCCACGCAGGCTTGCACGACGCCTAAATCAAACATATAAGTAAGGAAGGAAAACTTGCAAAATAATATTTTAATTAAAGGATTTACAATTTTAGAGGCTTCGAAACAAAGAAAAAGTGTGTACATACCATACTGCTGCGCCCATCCAATTCTTACAGCTGAATCAGCAGGAGCCTTCGTGAGCTCGACCTCGAAGTACCACTTCCCTTCAAAATAAATGCACTATGCAACAGTAATATTATGAATTGAGAACATACAGTCGCGCGCAAAAGTTTTTGACCAAGAAAGCCATCAATCTGGAACTAGGGTAGTATACACCAAATTCATCGAAGATTATGATCATGATGTTGGAGCATGACGCAATAGCCCAGTCATTGAGTAGTGATGACGTAATCAAATAGGACTTTTTCAATACGGCATTATTCTTACATGGATTTTTTCCTGCTGGACAAATTTTCTGTAGTTGGAGTCATGACTGAGGACTACCCAGAAATTTTTTTTGAAGTTCCTGCTCGGTCGCACATTTGCTGAAGCCTTGCTGCAATATCGAGGTCGGAAATTCAGATCTCAGCTCCTAGCCAAGATAGAGACTGATTCAAGGCATCAAAATGATCGCCATCATGAGTCCAGATGATCCTGAGAATATGACAACAATATCTCGAAATTTGCCCTCAGGGCATGAACAAATCACTTTTTTGCATGACCATTTTTGGACATTCACAATTTTGCGGGTAAGTTAGGTAAAAATCTGGTTTTTGCATAGGCATATTCAAAATGTATTGAATAACTGATTCCCAACTTTTTAGAGCGTTTGGAAAACTTTCCTGCCCGCGGCGACCGTTTTTTGAGGGATACTCGAGTCGGGAAACATCTTGGTTACGCACTCTCGTCGTCTGTACTCTCTCGCCCATAGTGGTAAACAGGGTGTTTCCCGACTCGAGTATCCCTCAGAAAAACGGTCGCCGCTGACAGGAAAGTTATCCAAACACTCTAAAAAGTTGGGAATCAGTTATTCAATACATTTTGAATATGCCTATGCAAAAACCAGATTTTTACCTAACTTTACCGCAAAATTGTGAATGTCCAAAAAATGGTCATGCAAAAAAGTGATTTTTTCGTGCCCTGAGGGCAAATTTCGAAATATTGTTTTCATATTCTCAGGATCATCTGGACTCATGATGGCGATCATTTTGATGCCTTGAACCAGTCTCTATCTTGGCTAGGAGCTGAGATCAGAATTTCCGACCTCAATATTGCAGCAAGGCTGCAGCCAATGTGTGACCGAGCAGCAACTTCAAAAAAATTTTCTGGGTAGTTCTCAGTCATATCTCCAACCACAGAAAATTTGGCCAGCAGGAAAAAATCCATGTAAGAATAATGCCGTATTGAAAAAGTCCTATTTGATTACGTCATCACTACTCAATGACTGGGCTATTGCGTCAAGCCCCAATATCATGCTCATAATCTCCGATGAATTTGGTGTATACTACCCTAGTTCCAGATTGATGGCTTCCCTGGTTAAAAAATTGCAGCAAGTTCAAAAAGTGCCCAAATACTTTTGCGCGCGACTGTAAGTCACATCAATTACATTAAAACAGGAATTTGATTAGTTTCAGATAGTTTCAGATACGCCCGATTCAGATATTAGTGCACAAAAACTCCGCTGATCCTCACTTGAGTGATCAAGAAATCCCGCCCTGTTTCGGGCCTCTCCGGTACAGTGGCCATTTTAAAAGCAGTGCGCTCTTGCTTCCGCCTCTCTCCTGGTTTTATGTTTATTGCAATTCTGATTCTATTGAGCTATCTCCCGAATCTGAGAGGCTAGTTTGGAGTGCGTTATACCAATGCGCCACCCCGTTAACGAAATTTCACCCCCCCCCCCCCCCCCCACCAAATAGGTGCCTAAAGGAATACTTGTTAAGGTCAAGAGTGTTAGTTAATACCTGCAGCGATTGAGTGGGTGGCTCTGGCGACACAGTACCCCTCATTTCCAGTGATGATCAGGTTATCGTCGTTCATTCGTAGCTGCAATCAACCTAATTTGTCAGGTTACCTATGTCATCTGACTATCAGCAACTAAAGTTCGAGTTCCTCTAGGAATCGCTTGTGCCAACCCCACTCACCTGGTATGCTCGATCGTTGGGAGATAAAGTGACGGTAGGCGAATGAGCGATTCGATAGAGATGGCCAGGTATTGTGCGGGCCTGAGACAATCCACTATTCGCACAACCAAGAAGCGAATGACTCTACCGTCGTTCCCTCTTCTTCCTGTGCTGCATTCTTGTCATACACATTTTTATCTTGCTCAATCATGTGATATCGGTAGCCATCCTTGTTGAAAGGGATCTCCACAAAAGTATTCGAGCCAATTCGGGCAGAGGAGTAATCGGCAGTGCTGCAAGCATAATCATCCCCCCATACAGATAGGGGAAGACTCACGTCTTCGCTTTCTTGGGGAGAGTGCTGCTGGTGCTCGGTTCGACCACCTTCCTCTTGCTGGCCCCTCGTGTCTTCGGCCCTGAAGAGAGGGAGTTCCCCTCCTTCCACTCCATCAAAGGGAGACTCACCATCGTCCACTGCTGCTAACTTCTCGATCTTACTCTGATCTACCAGTGTCGTTGTCAAATTGTTCGCTGCACTCACTTTCCGACCAATCTGGAAAGGCAGACGGGCTAGTCAATATCATGTTGTCATCTGCACCTGTTTTACAGCTTCATGTGCCGGGCTAATTGACGCCATATCAAGTTCAACCAAGGCGAATGAGTTCTCGTCATTAGGATGAACCTGGGTAGATATGTCTAAAGTAAATATTTAGCAGAATAAGCTTACCTTGAACAGGTCGCTCTCCTTTATTAGCGTCTTCTGGAGCGTACTGTGCCAAGTGTTCTTCACTCTTTGAGGCATCGACGTTAGCCATGACCAATTCTCCTTGACGAAAGGAATTATCTGTCTTTCCAGATTGAAGAAGCAATGTTGAGGGAGAGGCTCGATTAGTGGAATTCCCTGAACATTTATTGAACGTTTCGATATACAAAATATTTCAAGATCTTCACATCACTAAAATAATAAATAGTTTACTAATGCGAAAATATCTAGACTAACGGGATTATCTTTAAAAAATTTAAGTGTATTATTTTGTCACTTTAACACGGATCTCCTGTAAAAATGCAGGAATCGATGCGACAAAAAAATTTTTCGATCACGGATTTCGTTGTAAACGTTAGGACTGACCAAAGTGAGGGCGAGGAGAACGCCTATCCGCTTAATTTTTCGAAATTTGCATGTTGAACAGAGTTGTGACCTACCACTTTGGAAGGCCGTAAATCGTTCAGTTTTTGACCTACAGAGAGCGGATTTTGTGCATTCCGTTCGTAATACAGATATCTACAAATACGTTCGGCAGCGCACCCTGCGGAAATGATGTCTTCACATAGTTTCACGCAAAAACCTGTTTTCTTCATCACAATATGCTAATTTTCGACCCTTTATGGTCCGAAAGCTACGATTTTTACTGTTGATTCGGATTCCCCACACCGAATTGAGGTTCCTAGATAGTTCATTGGTCATAAGAGGGGGACTATCATATTGCCACTCAGTAGGGAGAAATTGAACATAGAGCGATTTTTGAATAAAATACTATTCGGCGTGTATCACACTTCCGTCATATGAAAAAGAGAAAAGTAAGGATATTAATCGATAGCTCTAGGCTAGATCTCCAAAAATGACGAAGGGGTACAATACGTGAAAGTGGACTGTTTTCGAGATGCAGCGTAAAATCGAATTTTGTAGTGGCATAATATGGCGAAATAGTGGTCAAACTCAACTATAACAGCGGAAACCTACGATTTTTTCGTTAGATTCGGATTCCCCACCCTAGAATTGAGGTATGTGCATAGTTAATTTGTCAAAACACGGGGAGGTAGGTATAGCTACTCAGTAGGGAGAATCTGAACTTTGCGAATTTTTTGAGGGAAAACTACTCGCACACTGCGGTCCATTGAATGAAATTGGACGCTGTTTCTCGAAAACAGCCCACTTTCACGTCTTGTACCCTTTCGCAATTTTTGGAGATCTAGTCTAGAGCTATCGAGTAATATCCTTACTTTTCTCTTTTGCATATGCCGGAAGTGAGATACACGCCGAATGGTATTTTATTCAAAAATCGCACCATGTTCAATTTCTCCCTACTGAGTGGCAATATGATAGTCCCCCTCGTATGATAAATGAAATATGTAGGAACCTCAATTCGGGAGTGGGGAATCCGAAACAACAGTAAAAATCGTAGCTTTCGGACCATAAAGGGTCAAAAATTAGCATATTGTGATGAAGAAAACAGTTTTTTGCATGAAACTATGTGAAGACATCATTTCCGCAGGGTGCGCTGCCGAACGTATTTGTAGATATCTGTATTACGAACGGAATGCACAAAATCCGCTCGCTGTAGGTCAAAAAGTGAACGATTTACGGCCTTCCAAAGTGGTAGGTCACAACTATGTTCAACATGTAAATTTCGAAAAATTAAGCGTATCGGCGTTCTCCTCGCCCTCACTTTGGTCAGTCCTAACGTTTACAACGAAATCCGCGATCCACAATTTTTTTTGTCGCAAAGGAGTCTCATTTTCCTTCATTTTTGCAGGAGATCCGTGTTAATGTTTCTTAATAGAAACAGAGTCACCAAAAAAATCAATTTCTCTGAACAATTTCTCTGAAAAAAATCAATTCTTGGATTTGTTCGAATATTAAGCGAATGAGCTGATAACCAATAACTAACCTCCTTTTCGCAATGATCTTTGGTGAGATTAGCTAACACTGTAACGCACATATGAATGAAATCTGAAAACATAAACATTGAACCTCTTCACCACATCAAATTTAAGATATCGATTTAACGAATCGTTAACGAACTCGCATTATACCTTACCCTTTAGATGGAACACAATAACAAATAAGTGCTTACTTGCTTGTTTAGGAGTCCATGATTCGGTTTTCGAAGGGCTGCAGTTCTTGCAGTTGAAACTGTAGCATATCATGAACGGCAATCCATTGCTACAACCGATAAATGTTATTTTACAAATCACATTTAAATTAGTGTATAAACTACTTCTTAGTAGAATAATGTGGGGTTTATACTTACAAATCTGCCAGATCCTTCAAGCACGAGCCATGGAACCATTTGGAGCATCCAGAACAGAGCAATTCCAAAGTTCCGACTTGCCGTACGGCATCACTTAAAATCAAGCCGTTCAAAAGATCAGAGACAACGGAAGTGTACACGAAAATAGCGCACTAAGGCACTATTGCATAAGCGTAATGTTTGACATTCGTTAATAAAAGCACTCAAAATAAATACCAATAGCAAGACGATGTTTCTTGTGCATTACCACCGCCTCTCCGCGAAGACCTCTCTTTTCGAGACATCTCAAAGGAGTCTTTAGATACAATTCGAAAGAAAGCTTATGTAAAACGAGTTAAACATTTAAAAAATGAAAAAAAACAATTAAAGTAAAATTTCATGAAAAACAACCAAATATTTGCGAAATTCCTTTTTCCTGGTGCAAAACTGTATTTGGTAAATGTCCAAAATTTGTTAATATCGTTATCCCGAAGCGAATTTAATGACATATCAAGAGATAATACCGTAAAAGATTTGCATTTTCGAAAATAGGCCCCTTTCCCTGCCTGATCGACCAATTCGCCCTCTTAGAACCCTTGCTGAATCGTTGCTACAACTTTAGCTCTCGAACCCTTAGTATGATGGCGAATTGTTTCAGATCTGATTCTGTGCAGGGATTCTCCTCATGGAACCTTGCCAGCAACCAGACTCCCTGCCCGGGTCTCTGTTCGGAGAAAGATCCCCTCCTCTTCTATTCCCCCGATTACGAGCAATCGCTCATGGATGAGTATCTTCCCAATAGTCAATCCCGTTCCGAATTCATGGCGTCTCCTGTCTACAGCGAAAGCATCGCCCCCTCGTCCACCTTCTCACCCACGTACTCGTCCGATCTCACTCCCACTCCTTCATTCGACTTGGACGAGAACTTTCTGGATATTCCTTATGGTAAGTAAATATTTCTCTAATTGATTGCAACATGTGTTTGTTTTAATAAATTTGTGAATTCATTATTTCAGAAGCTGGAAGCATGAAGCGCTCTCCGTCGCCTTCGCCTCCTCCCGAGCCCAAGACAGTTGTCACTCGTACTGCACGACGTCCCGCCCGGTATGCAAGTCCTATAGAGATGCAGGGCGGAGATGTTCGTAAGCGTGGACGTCCCACTGGATCCAAGAGCAATTCGAAGATGGCTGTATATGCCAAGCAGTATCGTGAGATGAAAAAGAATGAGACCCGTACTCTTTCCGAGGAGGTATCCCGACTTTCCGATGTCAATGATAGACTTCAGTCTGAGAACAACCGCCTGTCTCGTGAGGTTAAGATTCTCCGTAAGGCCAATTCCATCAATGAGCAACTTGCCACCCTTGTAGAGACTCTTAGGAACAATCCCGGTCGCTTCCGGCTCTGCATTGACCATAATGGATCCCCTTACCTTGAAGTTGTCTAGGTATTTCATAATTGCTTTACTTCCGTTGTCATATTAGAAAATCGAATTAAAAAATCGGTGTGTTGTAAATACATTCCCTATTATTCGTATATTTGTTTTTGATGTTCAATAATAAGATTATTAATTATATTGCTATCTTCTATTTAAACGCAACGAGGCACGTGGATGCAGTGGGAGGTGAGTTTCAGAGAGGAGTGTCTGTGATTAATATCGGCCATTCAGAGCTCTCCCGCTACATCGAAGTGAAACTGGAAAGGCGGTATCCCGCAGGGAACATGTAGTATTGCGGTAGTTGATGGGTTATGGGAGCAGATATCATTTCTTTCCTCAGGCAATCTTCTTGGCTTCAATTCTATTCGGATATCAAGGATTTTTATTATCAGTCTAAGGTTGTATATTGTGAACACATAATGTCTCTCATTGGAAAGTCTTGCACCTATCTATTCAAGTCAAATGATGGCTTGTTTACCTCCCGAACCGTTCTTTGATAAATCTACTATTTTGTACCCATCTTGATTTTCATACTTGATCTTACTTCCACAGTCTTTTTTTTTGGTTGGTGATGCTTTCTGTACGTGTTTGAGTGCTGGAGGGGCATTTGAAGGGTAAGCAAGCGGAACGAGTAGCTGAATGGACATGAAAAATTGGTTAACAAAGAATGTCGATGGAATGGTACTTTTAATTATTATTATTACTTCAAGTGTGTATAAATGAAAAAAATCTAGCATCATTTTTGAGATGCCCGCCTAAATCCGTCTGCGAAATAATCCTAGAAAAGCTTGGAAATTGTTGGCGCAGCTCTGGCTGGGATGCAAATCTAACTTTGAAATAATCTTCGTTTTGCATAACAGCTGATGTGGGACTGGACGATGCCATTCTCGAAGAATTCTTCCCGAGGTATCCCCCTTTGTCTGCACCCCCCCCCCCTCCCCTAGCTAATTCTATCCACGTCAGATGTTGCGTACTTCGATGATGGACACTCACAGCATGGCTCGAGTCGACTGGCTGGATTCTGTCCCCTACGATGATAATCGATCGGTGAGTGTATAGCTAACTCTTTCTCTCTAACGAATTGCTTTCTCAGATGATGGAATTGGGTCGAGGTGCGTACACGGACTGCTTCTCGTATTCTTCCGGTCACTCGACAACCTTCTCTTCCGATCCTATCTGGTCTCCCTCGGCCGTCACCGATGATCCCTTCCTCCGTCCCTCCACCATCCTCTCCACTCTACCCACTCCACTCCTTCAGAATCCACCCAGTCCTAAACCACGTGGGTCATCTTCTACTTGTTTGGTTTTAAGTTAAATGTATAATGGTGGTTCTAGTGAGTTCGTGGCCAGTGAAGAAGGGACCGGGCGCCCCCTCCCTTAACCATCTCATGGCCACTATCGAACCCAACGAACTATTCGCTAGGAAGGTTTTCGTCGGAGGACTACCGATCGATGTTTCTGAAGGTATCTTTCTCATATAATACTTCATACACTGATTTGCGCAAAATATGATTATGCTTGTCTCGCAGAAGAGATCTCGTCTACGTTCTCTCACTTCGGTCGTGTGCTGGTTGACTGGCCAAGACGTCCCGACACGGCGAGAGGTGCGTAGTGGAATGAGAGAAAGGGAACGATTAGGGTCGCGTTGCAGATGCAGTCAATGGATCTCGTCACATGACTGGCTACGTGTTCCTCGTCTTCGAACAGGAACAATCGGTGCAAGCTCTCGTGAAGGAGTGCCACCATGAGAACGGAAGGTACGTAGGAGACGACTCCCGTCGATAGAGATTGATTGACTGCAGATATTATCTGTTCGTGTCGTCACCCACGATGAGAGACAAGCCTGTGCAGGTAAGAGAGGAGAGGTACGCAAGTCCCCTTTTAGTGGGACTTGCCGTGATGACTTGCTTATAGATCGGGGAAAGAGTAAAGATGGAGACCTTTCCGACTTTAGCTAGTATGTATCAAAAATGTTAATTTCCATCGTGGAATACATTTCACATTGTAGGTTCGTCCGTGGCGTCTGTCTGACATGGATTACATGGTGGTGCCCACGATGATGATGGACCCCCGTCGTACTGTCTTCATCGGGGGAGTACCCAGACCAACGAAAGCGAGTAAGTTACGCGAGTATCCCTAGGAACCACTGTCTTATATTCGACGTCACTTTGATTTCACTCTAATCGATTACTTTTCCACTCTTCTTCGTTCAGAGGAATTGGCCGAGGTTCTCGAGGAATTATACGGTAGCGTGTGCTATGTGGGCATTGATATCGATCCAGAACTCAAGTATCCGAAGGTGGGAAAATGAGAAAATTGAAAGGTGAAATTTGATCTTTTGAGGGAGCTGCCAGAGTGACGTTCACTACCACGAAGGCATTCGTAGCTGCCATCCACGGGAGATTCGTCCAGATTCCCCATGCTGAGACCAAGAAGAGAGTGAGTATCCCTTTACCAGATAATCGTTGATGTTTGAATTCTAGGTCGAGATCAAGCCGTATGTGATGGACGACCAGATGTGCGACGAGTGCCACGGCAAGAGTTGCTCCTCCAGGTACGGTAACTGGATGGATCGATTGATGGTCTCGCTCTCTCCAGATACGCTCCTTACTTCTGTGGGGACGTCTCGTGTCTGCAGTACTACTGCGAGACTTGCTGGGACTCGATGCATCTGGCGGGTCCTCTCGCTCACAAAAGAGCCTCCCATCGTCCCCTCATCAGACAGGGAGATCAGACCAAGGCGAGTCCCCCTCACCCTCCTGAGTGATGGAGTGATTCAGTTGCTGGCCCGTCCCTCTCATCATGCTGCTCCTCGTCCCTCTTCTTCATCTATCCGTCCCCTTCGTCTCTACTGATGGACCTTCTAGGAGAACCCCCCGTCTCCGCCCGTTTTATTCATTTTTATATTCAATCTTGTAGTAATATCTCTGTTCCATATTCGAGTATTACATTTGAATGTTGTTGATATCATGTATCCCATACTATTTTACATCTTTTCAATCGATTGTACGCACCAATTGTAGGCCTGACGAGCAATCAATAGCTTTCCCCTTTCCAGTCGACCATTGTAGCACATCACTGTCACTTTTGAGTTATCATCCACTTTGTATAGAGAGATAGAAAGATGCCCGTTGTAATTATATATGTTCATGCACGGAATGAATTGGCTTCTTTGCGACTTGGATGGAAGGCAATTCAGGGGAGGGGAAGGAGGGAAACTGGAGCCACTCAAGGGGGAGATCACATAAAAGGAGAGGGTGAAGGGTAACATTCAGTATTCACTCATTCTGATGCCTCTCTCGGAACTCGCAAAGGTCTGTTCTCGTCCTGGTTGCAGTACCACCCATGTACCGTATCCTTCCCTCAGAAGACGTCTGGTCTCAGCTTCGAGGTGGCAGCAGAAGAGATGCGTCGACTGAAGACTCGTCCCTCAGAGGAGGAATGGGCTCTTCTCTTCGGCTTTTACATGCAAGCCCTCCATGGAGACATCCCCGACGCAGACCTCTACCGTAAGATACCTACAGTACTCTATTGCATACCAGATTGCAGCTGTTCCTACCGAGGGAAAAGCAGTGGGCCGATATGAAGCGTGGCAAAGCAGAAAGGGTACGGTAGATGGTATTGCTGTATGAGGGTATGTATTGATTGGAGGAATGCGTAGAGAGGAGGCGAAGGAAGAATACGTGGGATTGGCAATGAAGATGATCGAGAAGTATGAGAGATCGATCGAGAGATGCAAGTGGAACTCCCAGGTCTGGACTGTCGACTACTAATCCCCTCCCCTGATCGATTACTCCCTATTACAGTATCCCCTCTTTCTATTTTCTCTGTGATTATGATACATCATTTCTCGATAAAAGAGTGTATCATATGGATAAAGAAGGGGATCATCAATCAATAGCGTGTTCTCCGAATAGATCGAAGGAGAAGAAGAGAGGACGGAGGGGCTGGCACTTCTCGGTCAACAACATCGTCGTTACTGTAGTCTTCGCTCCGAGAGCACTCGCAAGTGCCTTCATCTCCTTCCATCTCTTGTCTGCCTGAGAGGGAAGGATGGGAGAGGGGAGGGGGGAGGGTGAGAGGAGGGATGGGAGGGGGGAGAGGGAGGTACCTTGACAGGATTGGCGAGCCACGAGAAGGGAGTGATGTGGGGACGAGCTAGAGTGAGTAGACAGAGGGAAGAGAAGAGTTGATGGAACTGCGTGGTGATGTCCTCGCTGTTCAACTGAATCAAGGAATGACACTCTCGAAGGAGTACTGTAGACGACTAACATTGGCGAGTGTCTTTTCCGTTCCCACCCACACTCTTGCCATCATGTCGAGGAGATCAGCATCGTCACAACTAGTGGGGAATATCGCCAGAGTGAGATCATTGATCAGTTCTGAATACTGTAGTTGAGGCAGCTGTGTCAGATAGATGACAGACCTGCACTGAAGGGAGAGTTTCGATCTCGAATGAGGACTCGCCCTGCATGACGACGGAAGTAGAAGATGGGAGAGAGATGAAGGGGAGAGAGAACGAGAATATCAGGCATCGAACTGATGAGATCAAAGATCAACCAGGAATGAAGAGAGGGACAAACTCGATGTAGTGGGTCATCTCCCTCGGAGGATCTCGCACTTTGAGGACGATCTTACGAAGAGAACTGGCCACTGAAAGGGAAGAGAGAGAGGAAGGGAGAGAGGGGGAGAACCTCCTGGATGAAGATCATCGAAGAGACTCACTTCCTTCAGAGATTCAGCGTACGATCTGAACGGGCCCCCCCCCCCTCTCTCTCTCTCTCTCTCTCTCTCTCTCTCTCTCTTCTCTTCTTCCACTCACTTATTCGTTAATAGAATATTCCCAGTGTCATCTAGAAGGGGCAATTCAATCAGTCCCACAGCCTTCTCTTCTAATTCTCCATTCTGAGAGAGATGTAATCGATCAATAAATTTGTTGACATACCGTAGTCTTCTCGAGGGTGGACACTTGGATGAGCATGTTCACTCGAGATAATCGATAGTTGGAACGAAGTACAAATTCTCCGAAAGAGAGTCCATCTCCATTCTTCTCCCTCTTCAATTCTTCCATCTCTTCTCTTCTTCTTCTCTTCTCCTCACCTTCTCAGTGAATGTCCAATCACTCCTTCCACACTTCGCTCTGATCGTGTGTACATTCGACACAATCTGTCTCCCAGTCTTGCTCGATCGATCGAATAGACAGATTCTCACGAGTCCTCCCCCCTCTCCCAATCTGTTCATTTTCTCGATCCTCACCAATCGAACCAACTTCGACACTCTCACATGCCTCTTCCGCAGCTGAATGAGTCCACCCAACTATCAATCGATAATCATCACTTACCATATCCTGTTTATGATTCCAGAATAGATCGTGGAAGGAGAGATTGGACTCGGAGAGTCGAGGAGTAAGGTGACAAGAGAGGGAAACGTGCTTGTCTCAAAAATCAAACATCAATTTCTTTTCTCGCTCTACCCAACTTACCGTACATGAATGCTTCACCCAGACTACTGTATCTTCTGGGTACTGTAGATCTCTCTGTTCTACTCGTTCTCTGAGTCTCTAATTGGAGTGGTTCGGGCTGGGGTCTCTGATGGAGTGAAGGATGGGGAGTGAATGGGAGGTAATACCTGTATCACTTGACTGGTCTCTTCTCTTCCCATCAGTCGATTCGTTTTCTCCTCTTCTCTTCGTTCTCTCATCACATCATCTCTACTCAAATGGGCAAGGAAAGTGCGGGGAACGAGTCCTCTTTCTTTCCCTTCATTCTCTCCAATCCACCATCCATCCGATCTACAGAGATCAAAGATCACTCTCCACTCAGTATGTCATACCTCGTTTCAACAATGGAGATGACGTCTCCCTTCTTAAGAGGTAGATCACCCTCTTGATCAGGAGGCAGATCAGCCAGTACTACGAATAGATTGCCAGAGACAGTCCTTCCCCGTGATTCCTCCCTCTCTCCTCTCTCTTCCTTCTCCTCCTTCATCTTCAAAGGAAGATCAGATGAGTGGCGACTCTCCAAATCTACCTGTGTTCTCTCTATTCCTGGAGGAGGGTCTACTCTCTTCTCATCTCTTCCCTTCTTCTCCTCTCTTTTCACTTCCTCCACTTCCTCCTCATCATCCGATTCATCCACATACATTGACTGATTGCTTCTCAGCATCCTCAACATCCTTCTCTCAATTCTTGCTATCAAGATCGTTGCAAAACTGTGACTTATTATATAGACAGCGAGGTAGAAGATGAATCAAGCTTGTTCACACTTCTTCCTCTCTTCTTCCTTCTCTGATTCCTCGTCACTTCTCACTTCTCCTCCACTGGTCGCTCCTTTTAATCTTCTCTGTAATTCCAAATTCCTCAGTGCGACAATAATGCTGATTCGAACACTTCGAATGGCACTCGAACAACTCTTCTCTTGTTTTCCATAATGTCTGTTGTTCAAAAGTAGGCAGATTTGCTGTATCGTTCCTCCTCAGACGTAGAATGGGAAGGGAACTTACGATTGCCCTTGCGACTACCTTTGTGCTCTTCCTCTTATCGAGTTCAATTACGTTGATTTATCTGGATGACTGCTTCTCCTCGAGAAGAAGAGACCGAAGAATGGAAGCACGAACTGATACCATGACTTAATTGCCTACTCATGATGCAATGACTGACCACTCGCACTCTCTCACTCTGAGACACCACTTGGAGAAGAGAAGAAGAGGAGTTTGTCAGTCTGAGAAGGGAAGGAGTCACTGGAGAAGAATGATCCCTAGGGGGGGGAGAAGGAGTGATGACCGAGTGAAGAGGACTAGAGAGGGAATCACGAGACGGGAGGGACGGAACTCCTCCACCTAGTAGATCACGAGTCTGAGGATGGAGGAGAGTGCGGATGCGAGAGAGACATCAACTGGGAGAGGGAGGGGGGGAGGGGGAGAGGGGGAGTGTTGCCATGGAGAGAGAGAGAAGCAGATGGTGTTCCCCCTTGGGGCCAAGCAGTTGACCCCTCGTGCGCAGAAGAATGGGCAAAATATAAGAGCCTTTATTTCTACCATCCGTCAAGGGAAAAGTGAAAACAATCTAAAAATGGATACTAAGAAAGTGAGTTCTCGAAGGAGAAAGATCAAAGATCGAGGGAGTCGTAGATGGAAGTCTGCAGTCTCTTCCAAGTACGACAAAGATCACCCAGAGCAGTCTGCAATCGAAAGATAAAAGATTACGAAACATGAGTACTTTCTAGGATAGCTCAGTTCAACGTTGGAAGGAAGATAAATGCAGGAAAAAAGGAGATTGATTATTAAACCAGACAACTTCCTCCTTACCTTGAGTGCATTATTAGTGTATCCAATTGCGAGTCCATTGCCTAGATCGACCATCACCTGCTGACATCCGTGACCCGTATGTCCAATGTGATACTCAGTCTGCGAAGGAGAAGGCCATCTCTCTCCCTCCCTTCCTACCTTCCCCCACCTTCCCCCTATGGAGAGGAGTGAAGAACAGTCCATTCCCCTTGATCGTGTCTTCTGCCATCATCAGATCTGTATCCGAGTAGTGCGACACTTCCAGCAGATCGATCGTCTTCTTTGAGATCAGCTTCTTCTCGCCCACCTGAGTCACAATCGATCGATTAGTCAAATGTACCGTAACCTACGAGGGAGAAAGTCTTTGCGAGACTCCTTGCATTTCCCACTCCCAATGCAGCCGCCTGCTCGACCCGCCAGAAGTCGGGATTGTTCACTGTCATCTGATAGACACACTCCAGCCAGGGCAGATTCCCCAGGGCACGAGACAGCATCGAGTCCTCAACGGAACACAGATTACGGTAGTCGAAAGGTGGTTGCAACTTACCGTAACCAGGTTCTTGATTGCCTTGAAGTATTTGATGACGCGGAAGTCAGTGAGCACTTCGCTCAGCCTGAAATTGATTTCTGATAATGATATAGCTGGTGTGGTACAGTATACCGATCAAGTGTGCTAGGTGCAGTGAGTCTGGCGACCCTTCCCATTTCTTCGATGGGAAGTCCCACGTGGAAGTCGATGTCGTGCGCATCGTGAAGCTCTTCCCTGAGATTAGCGATCGAGTGGGGAATACGGTAGGTCACTCACTTTACGAACTGTCCAATTCCTCGATGTTTGGGGTCAACTCGTCTAATCAACTGATCTAGTAGCCACCCATGAGAGTAGATGTGATAACCGCTTCGAGTTCCTGAAATTATTTATGTTGACTGTCAAACTTCTTTCTCTCTGACCGGGGGGCCAATGAGGCTTCTGCCTCTCGATAAGGCCAGATACTTTTTTGTGGTCCATGGCATCTTCGACGGAGAGATTCTCATCCAGATAAGCAAGACCCGACTGATAAGAGATCAAAGATCAAAGTACATCAGGATATGATAAGTAGAAGTTGAAGACTACTTACAGCGTGACTCATCAGCATCTGAACTGTCACATTGTCCTTTCCATTCTGTCCAAACTCAGGCCAGTGCTTCATCACCAGATCATCGTACGATACGTACCCCCTGAAATTCGATTACCCGCTAAAGTGGGTTGGCGACATCATGCCTGTCCACCAGCATCGCCACGCAAATTGCGCCGATTCCTTTCGTCGTTGAGAAGACGACTTGCAGGGTGTCCTAAGGGAATGAAGGATACCGTACTCACTGCACATTAATTACCTCCTTCCACTTCCTGAGAGAAGCTCTGTCTGCATATCCTCCCCATATATCGACGACCTTCTCTCCATGGTGGTACACTGCGAGAGAAGCCCCTCCTCTCTCCCATCCATCGATGAAGTTCTGTCTGCAATCAGTCCATTGAACTACCACAACTGAGGAACTACTAGCTACATTGACCACAAAGGGTCCCCTGTCTTTATGTCTATTGCACACCTCGGAACACTCACGCTTGAAAAGGAAACAAAATGAAACACTGAGCTATTTCGAAAAGTTCAAGAAATTTAATAAGCATTTTTGACGTCAATCTTACACTTCTGATAAATATCTATATGATTTCTTATGATAACACTCCAAAGAAATAGTGAAACTCACGTGAAGACCAATTTCACCCTTTCGAATCGAGGATCGACGTGTCCATCGATGTGTAGAGGTAGACGGATTGGACCGTTCTCGAATAGAAGGAACACTACGAAGGCTAGCACTCCGACAAGGAGGGCGCGTTTCGAGTAGAGCGGTAGAAACGCTGTCATACCACCTAGCGACAGCAGAGAAATCTCTCCCAATGCCCCTTATCGACCCCTGTGCATGTACCGCGTAGCGATAAATACACTTCTCCGACTTCGCACCAAGGAACAAAGTGCGAACAAACTTTGTTGGCATGTTTATCCTTCAAAATAGGAACATGAGATGAGTATCAGGTGACCACAACAACAACGGTCTCAACAACAAACAAAATTAACGAATTAAACGATAATTACATGAGGAGCTTCTCAACATCCTCCTTGATCTTGCGAATCTGGGACTTGAGCTGAGATCCCTCGTTTTGGGTAATGGAGCAAGCAATGACTGGGCGGGTAACTCCACAGGCTCTACCAAGGGCAGCCTTGCTCTTGACGAAGACGTACGGGACGTTCTTGTCCTCGCAGAGGAGAGGAAGATGGAGAATGATCTCCAGAGGCTCAGCATCGGCCGCCATAACGATCACCTTGAAAATGAGCAATTAGATAAGTAAATTATTCAGCCCGTGCTAGCTAGTAAACCATACTATAATCCGAATCAGCACGAAACTACCCATGTAATGACTCTACGCACGACCCTGATCATCCCAAATTTGGTCTTAAAGTAAAGAAATAAAGCTGTATTCAAACAAAGCACTGTAAATGGATAATAAACAGCTCCCTGAGAGCTTCCAAGCCACCATCAAGAAAATTGACTTACTTCCGAAATACCGCGATTGAGCGTCTTCGTAGCCTCGTTGGCTCCCTTCTTCAGCTGCTTGTAGTTCATGGCTTGCTGAACCAGATCGAGCAACTTCTGGGAGAGAGCAGTGTCGGCCAGAGGATAGGCCTTGGGATTGACTCCTTCATTGGCCATATTTCAGATCACGTTAAAGATGAGTGAACCTGGAATGACCCAATTGTACCAATAATACAGAAAAAAATAAACAAATTAAACAAACGAGCGGATCAATAACGGACAAAAAATATTAAAAAAACGACTCCGAATTTATTCGAAACGCATCGTGGGGTCGACACGCTGAGTATAGAAAACTAGAGTGTGCGCAAAAAGCGGAGCGCACTTGGAGTGTCAGAAAAAAAGTCCGCGCATCCGACATTCCGTCTTCGTGCTAAGTAGCATAAAGGAGAAACCGTTCTAGTTCCGTACGGAACATAATATTTTCGAAATTTTCGAAAAAAACCGATAGCTATGTAGCGTCCAAGCGAGCGTTGTGTTGTGATTTGCTAAAGCACTAACTATTATTTTACTTCTTTACGCTGTGAAGGATTATTCTTGATTTATATATTACGTTCAGGCTGGTCATTTAAGCTTTTTTTAACCTTTTACCTTTACCTTGTTAATATCAGCTATCTATCTATAGATATCTGGATATCTATCACATATAGATACATCTGCCGATTGTTTCGTGTTCCGCGACGTTTTGCGGTTGATTGTCATTGCTCTAATGTCTTTCTAAAACACCTTTTTAATTCAGTCCCCAATATGGGGTTCAAAGTGCTCCAAGTGAGCAACATAACTCCACAAGCTACGCGAGAGCAGCTTCATCAACTATTCTCCTACCTGGGTCGCATTCGAACGATAAAGGTTCGTTGAATCTGATCGTCCTAATTTCCTAATGTATTATTGCAGGTTTACCCCACAGAGAACAATGTCGTTCCGTCGACACCTCAAAAATTCGCTTACATAGAATTTGAAGATGAGAAGAGCGTCGAACTCGGGCAACACCTCACGAATATGGTACTCATCGATCGAGCAGTTGTCTGTATTCCATCGATAGATGGTGAGAACATTCTCCATTGTCTCCCACCTATCGGATATCTATCATTGCAGATGTGATTCCTACGGAGGAAGTTTGTCTGGCAGCAGGAGGTCCTTCCATGCCTGGCCAGAGATCCCTTCCTGCTCACGTCGTCAATAAAGTGCACGACGTCGGAGATGGATCTCAAGTGGTATCGTTGACCACCTCTTACTATTTCCAATCTAGCTTTTTTCCAGATTCTGACGATGGACCCCAATATGGAGCAACTAGGCCTTCCATCCTACCCGCCTCTCCCAGCTAACACAGATCCTGCTAAGATCGAGGAAATTCGTCGTACAATCTACGTGGGCAACATCCCGAAGGGAACAGAAGGACAGGCTATCGTCGACTTCTTCAACAACAATATCGGAGAGGTTAATGTTTATTCAATGTTTCAATTTTGTATTATTGAACTTTGACGAGTTTGGATAGGGATCGGGAGAAGGAGTGTGCTCTTGCGGTCTTGATTCTGGATGACACAGGGGCAGTAATGGGAGGATGAGATCGATTAGTGAACACAAAGCGAGTATTGAGAGTGAGCCATCTTTCAGCGAGTAGAATAGAGATGATTCCGTAGTACAGAAAGTTGAGCCAGAATGACGTCCACCATAAGAGATAAACGGCTCCGTTTCCGAGCACTTGACCAACCAACAGAGGAACGGCTCCCATGCCTGATCTGAATGGAATGGAGTAGATAGATCAACATGAAATACGTCATTACGTTATTGTGACATAGACAGTCCGAATCATGAATATAACCCATAGGATAGCGCAGTAGAAATCGATAGTATCATCGAGCGATGAGGAAAGAGGCGTGGGGGCTTTCCATTCATTAATAGGTCGGAGTTCGGAAGATGCTCTACTG
The DNA here is from genome assembly GCA_036245805.1 of Pristionchus mayeri. Taxonomy (NCBI): domain Eukaryota; kingdom Metazoa; phylum Nematoda; class Chromadorea; order Rhabditida; family Neodiplogasteridae; genus Pristionchus; species Pristionchus mayeri. The sequence goes on along the minus strand of BTRK01000002.1, from coordinate 21,880,486 downwards.
TATTCCACCTTGCAAACTTCGCACATGGTACAGTTTCTGAATAGTTTGAATGGGTATAAGAAGAATAGGTTTCTGCTGAGTGCACCTTGTCTGAACCCATGTTTCCAAGCAGGGGCTGTGAACGAATGCCATACTTCCTGCACACATGCAGGGAGTCACGAGGGGTCCGGATTCATCTCTGCAAGATGTAGTAGATTGGAGTTGAGGAGGGTAATTAGAGACCTGCATATGCGACAAGAGATTTCATCGTCAGTGTTAGTGTTCATCTCCGAGTAGACGAGATCAATTGGGGAACGACCGTTGTTGAGGAGGGAATGAGCGGGGAGTGAAGGGTGAAGAAGTGGATGAAAATGGAGATCTAATCTAATTATTGTAGGTGATGTACGTCCGTATGGCGGAAGGTCCGGCGGGAGCTCCCTGTGCATACTGTTATGTTGAATTCTCCAGCCAATCTACTGTGCCCGTCGCTTTGCAGAACTCGGGCATGGTCGCCCTTGGAGGGAGTCTACTCAGGTCATATAATATTTGCTTTGAGTGATAAGACAGTTCGGAAATTCCAACTCTGAAAAGGACCTTTCGGAAAAAATTTTTCCATCGGCGTGCTCATTACTGTTGAAGCTATTATCTCCCGGTTAAAATATCTTTTTTGTTTTCTTTTTTAAAAAATTTTAATGTAAATCAAGTAGAGGTATCTGACGATAACAGGAAAATTGCGCAAAAGTGGATTTTAAGTGTAAAGTTTCCGAAATGTATTTTTCAGAGTTGAAATTTCCGAAATGTCTTGCCACATTGCTTTTATGGGTTCTGCAATTTTGCATTCATTTAGTTGCAATAATTTTAAGGCTATTTTGCAAAAGTAAAGACTCAAATTGCAGGATGCAACATTCTCGCGTTGCAATAATCAAACCACAGCAGAAGACTGACGAACAGGCTCTGAAAGAGATTGAGATAGCCATCCAGAGTGGAGGAGGAAAAACAGGTAGGAAGTAATAAAGAGAGTGGTAGATACTAATGGGTGAGAGAGTTTAAGAATTGGAATAGAGGTAGATTTAGATCGGGAACGAACTCGATCGCCCATTCGACGTCGTTCTCGATCTCCCCGAAGAAGTCGATCGCCGAGAAGATCACCAGTGAGAAGAAGTAGATCATCCAGAAGATCACCTTCGAGACGGAGGGAGAGAAGCAGAGATCGAGATAGGGATAGGGATAGGAAGAGAAGCAGATCGAAGGATAGAAAGAGGTTAGTAGTCTTCCAGCACTTTTAATATATATTTATATATGTATTTAAAAAATCTCTGTTTTGAGATCTAAAAGTCGAGACAGGAAAAGAAGTCGATCGAGGGATAGGAGAGACAGAGACAGAGACAGAGACAGGTCACGGTTAGTTTTATTCTGTGTAAAATATTATTTTTCTGAATGTTCAAATAATTGAATGCTGTTGAAGGGATCGTCGTGATCGAGACAGAGATAGGAAGAGAAGCAGATCTAAGGACAGAAAGAGGCGAGCTAATATCATGCATTTTCATTGTCCTAATCAAACCGAAAATTATTACATTACTCATTTTGGCAAAACATCATGTGACCTTCCAAATGAATTAGGATATGCAAACGTATGCCTTGGATAGATTTTTTGAAAAAAATTTCAAAACTCATTTAAATAATCAAAATAAATTGTGACTTTTTTCAGTGAACGCAAGAGAAGTCGATCTCGTGAAAGAGAAAGAGAAAGAGACAAGAAGAGAGACAGAAGCAAGGACAGAAGGGATAAGGAGAAGGAGAAGGATAGGAAGAGAGAGAAAGAGAAGGAAAGATCGAGGAAGGACGAAAAAGAGAAAGAAGAGGAAGAGAAATTGAGGGAGAGGCTGCTTGAGAAGGTATGTTGAATGCTACAGAGTGTATCACAAATATTTAGGAATTGGATGAGGGATGTAAGATAGATTAGGCAACTTATCGGTCCTTCTTGTCCTAAATTTGCAGTAATAGTACCGTACTATCCACTTTTTCCATTCCGTAACTCGCGGTCTCTCCTCATTCCACTCCCCTATAACTGTGGCACTGCGTCCTGTAGTAGTGTCTGTTGAATCATACTCTATTTCACTACTGGCAATTCCCCGCCTCTTGATAGTGGTGTGTAATGCCCCCCCTCCCCCTCCCTGGCTGAAGAGTGAACTGTGAATCTTCTGCTTGCAGGCAGCAGCTCGAGATTCGCGAGACGATGTGAAGGAGGAAGAGGACATGGATGTGGATGTGAAGAAGGAAGTGAAAGATGAAATTGACGAGGTGAAATAGATGCTGATCCACATGTGGTAAATGTATAAATTTGAGGACTCTCAAACAGGATCAGGGACAGATGATAGATGCCGAGATGTACCTATGAAAGAGGAGCCTACTGACAGCGATTGAAATTAAATTAATTATACACTCCATTCGTTGTTCCGTTGATTGTTCGAAACCTGTTTATTTAAATGTTTAAAAAAGTCAACTGATAAAGGATATTTTTTCATGTGACCGTTTTCTTCCGCAAGCGAAGTCAGAAACTTGTATAGTATCTCATTTAGGAGTAGATACTTGTTTATGTAACATACATAGATGTAGAGTAGTGTGCTACAGATGCTGTCCTCCATTCGGATGCATCAGTCCATCTCTTCGATCCGTTCACTCTCCACTCTCCAATTGGTGTACTCTGAACATGGAGATCCCTCCAAGGTATCCATCCATATCCCCACTAGGAACTAGAATCCCCTCCCCTCCTAGGTGGTTCGTCCTACTACGGTCTCGCTTCCCTCCTCCGTCCCTTCTGGGAATGTCCGTGTTTCATGGCTTGCAGCACCCATCAACCCTGCCGACATCAACCAAATACAAGGTATATATAAATATTACTCCATTTTCCCTATGTCTTTCATTTGTCGATATGTGCCCGTTTGCGTAAGTCGTGTAAATTCTACCTTACAATTAGCAAAATGTCGATTCTCTGGGAATCTATGATTTGATGTTATTTGGGTGCTGATCTCGATCGGCACACTCACTTCTCAGATATCGAACGACGACTCCAAAGGGCTTTTAAAAGCTTTTATGAGATAAGATATTTAAGAAAATCAAATTGAAACTTGATTTTGTTAAATATCTTACTCATAAAAGCTGTCCGAATTTTTTCTTCAGAACAGGTAACATCAAGTGAGAGATTTCCAGGGAATCGACATTTTTCGTTGTGCCAACTGGTAGTCACATTTGTGGAACGTACTTACAGATGGATAAGTATGTGGTTGGATTGCAGGAGTGTATCCAGTGAAGCCACCCCTTCCTGCAGTGGGAGGGAATGAGGGAGTGGGCAGAGTGGAAGAGGTACTGCACTCTCTCCCTCTCCCCCCTCTCCTCTCTTCCAGGTAGGCGAGGGTGTCTCCTCACTCAACAAAGGCGACTTGGTCATTCCTGCTCGATCTGGATTGGGAACATGGAGGAAGATGGGAGATCACCTTGTCGACCATCTATGGCCGATCGACAATCGATTGTCTCTCGAGGCAGGAGCTACTCTCCAGGCACCGAATATCTATCAACCAATCGATACAACCTAGTATTTCAGGTCAACCCCTCCACTGCTTACCGTATGCTCAAGGACTTCGAAAATCTACAGGAAGGCGATACCGTAATCCAGAACGGAGCGAACTCGGGTGTTGGTAGGTCAGTGATGCAGGTATGGACTACTGTTTTGTCTCCTCTTCTGTGATTCAAATGTAATTGCAGATCTGCAAGATTCGAGGTCTGAAGTGTGTGAGTGTGGTGAGATCAAGAGAGACTGGAATGGAAGAACTGAAGGAAGAATTGAGCGAATTGGGGTCGACTACCGTAGTCACTGAAGAGGAAATGGCGAGTAAAATGAGAGGAAAGGTGAATGAGAGGGAAGGAAAGGAGATGAGTGGAGTGGATCAGATTCGTGCTCGACTGGCTCTCAATTGTGTGGGAGGGCGATCTTCTCTCTTCCTCGCAGGAGCCATGGCAAAGAGAGCAACCATGGTCACCTATGGAGGAATGAGCAAGCAGCCGCTTTCGGTGAGAGGGGAGAAGCACTCATTCCTCCAGAGTAGGGGTGGGATTGCGAGCTCGCAATGCTCTCCATCTCGCCACTCTCTTATTGCGAGCTCGCACTCAAAGATCACATCATTAAGAATCGCGAATAATTAATATCGATTTAGATTCCCACTGCTGCCTTCATTTTTAATGATGTTTCACTGCGAGGATTCTGGATGTCCCGATGGTACGAAGAGGGAAATACCGAGGTAGATCCCTTCTCACAAACAAGACATATTCTCATTCCGAGAGGATCTCCACTTTTCTATTAGTTGTCATATCCAGTCTCTTTTTTTCAGGAGCGGAATGTCATGTACAGAGACCTGGCTGATTGGTTTGTGTCGGGAAAGATGAAGACCCCGCCTTTCGAAAAGATTTCAATGGATGGCGCAACTGCTGCCTTGGAGAAAGCCCAGACCAAATTCGACAAGAAAATGCTCTTTGTTTGAGAATATCCATGGACAATATGAATTTATTATACCTGCCACGTTGAACATTGGACATTAATATATCACAAGCAAATTGTACAGTTGTAGTTATATCTAGTGATAAACTGTCTATTTAAAAAAATCTCGACATCGAAGGTCAAACGACGGACATGTAATTAATTGAACATTCTTCTTGCATATAATTTCGTGTTGATCAGTTCACTATTAGTAGTCTTGATATCCACCTACAAGTGTAAAATAGGAAAAAGAAAATGTAAATACTAATAGGCCCACATACCTTGAAGTGTTTGAAGAATGCCTTCTTGGTGGATATCCCAATGTAGTTGGAAGCAGTGCTCGACGAGTTCACTTGAGCCAGACGGGACGCCTTCCTCGCACGCAGTTCGCTCACTTAACAACAATCAACTCGGATGACTCATGACGGGCGGAGCAAAAAAGATCTGCATTCTATCATATGGTCCCTTCTCAGGGGGTAGGAGAGAAAGAACTTCTCAACTTTCGTAGCATCAAACAAATTAATCGCAACTCACGTTTCTTATCCAATGAAATTCCATCCTTGTCTATAGGGGAAGAAAGACTCTGAGTATCCGACTGAAATATGAATATTATAGTCAAAATAAGGGCTAGGAGGTTTGCTTAGCCGCATATTCCTCATTGAGGGGGTCGCAATTAGGATGCTTATAATCAGCCTTGTTGCTTAGAGTTACGAATAGATCTCTTTATAATGTTTATGTTGCTTATCTGCTTAGATCTATTTTGTTGAAGTTCAAAATGAGAGGGGGTGATGTTATCGTGTACTCCCTACAGTAAAGAACTCTGCAAATTAATATGCTCATAATACCCTACACAACCATCATGAGAAAATCACTCACATTGAAATTAATTTTGTTGAAGAATCCACTGAGAAGCGTATCGAGTCCATCCGAATCGAGATTAAGTCTAGTAACACCCAACTTGCTCAGCTTACTCTCCTCTTGTTCAAGGGCTAGAGTATTCTTCTTTTTCTCTCGTTCCAATCTGAAACATAATATACGACCACCACGATTATTAAGTCTATCTCAGCAAGCCAATAGGTGAAATCTCACTGGAATCCGATAGTCTCTGCAGTAGCGAGAGGTTCATCGATGAGACTGGTCTCTGCCTCCAACTCGGCTGGCTCGCTGTCCATCGAATACAATTTCCCCTGACCTGAGAAAATGGAGTCAGAACATATACATATCCAAACGCACCATCCAAGTAAGAACTAGTTAGCTCGGAGAGCTTCTTCGAGCCGGTGCTATTGTTTTTTGCGTGAACGACAGAATCTGAAAGAGGACATAATTTGAGAGGAAGTACGGAAAAAGATCTCACTTTTTTGCTCAGAAATCAACAGTTGGAGGTTCTTCCTGCGAGCAACCATACTTTGGTAGTTAAGAAACAACCTCAACACGTATTTTTTAAAAAAATTAACTGTTAATTATTAACACAATAATTCCAAAAAAGACAGAAAATTTGAAAAAGAAAAATAATTTTGGAAAAACGAACAAAAATAAAGTACAGTACTTTGGTAAAGTACAGTATTTTACAGTACTTAATTTATATTACTATATTTACAGTATTTAAATAGTATCGATGTACATATTTTAAGGTCATTGATCTCTTTTTCTTGTTTCGATCAATTTTATGGATTGTTTCTCATGGAAGGCAATGTGTTGAATGCTGTCAGCTGATAGTGAGACGTTCCACAGGGTCAAGCACATGTGGTGTGGGAGGAGGCAGAGGAGGTGGAAAGGGCATCATAGCTCTAGATTACACAAGGGGCGGGGCCTACTTCAATTCCGCCTCCGCCATCACAATTATTTTTCTCTTCCCTCTCATGAATTTATTTGAGTTTTTATTTCACAATCAATGTATTTATATATCCATTATTGTATCATCAATATTCATACTTTGATACCAATTTTTCGCAATATCAGTTCCAATGGAGGAGCTTCAAAAACTTCAAAAAACTTTTCCGAACATCGATCCATTCTTGCTCTACAAATGGGAGAGAATTTTCTCTGTCTTCTTCGGTTGGTTTTTGATCTTCAACAAAGAATCTTCTTCAATGTTCAGACAGAAATTCATCGAAAAAGATGGACTGGGGAGATTTCTACCTCGTCACGAGGGTGAGAATATGGTAGAATACAGTAACCCCTCTAATGGATTGCAGAAAGTGCGTGATATCTACGGGGCAGAGTCAGTGCAATGGGACTTCGCCCGTCAAGCACTCGCTGCTCTATGGGAAGGACTGTGCAAGATGGCCGATGCCGATCACGACCAACTCATCTCACTCAATGAATGGATATCCACCCTCGAGAAGGTACTGTATCCCCACTATCGAATAATGATCATTCATATGAGCCATATGAGCCCCTCCTTGCCAGATCGATACGAAGCATCCACAGAAATGGTTCACTGACTACCGTAACTTCATGTTCCAACTGTTCGATGTCTCTAGTGAGTATCCCCTCCCTCTCCCTTCCTCCAACTCCCCCTTCAGAGGATGGAGTTCTCGATATGGCTGAGTACTGCGATGGAATGCTCCTCTATGGAGTTCGCGAACAACAAGCACAGGAAGCTTTCAAGGCAATGACCAATGTACGGTAGTCTATTCGGTCTACAGTAATCTAAGTCGTCATTCTAGGACCCGTGTGCGAAGTTGAAGCCCGAGCAGTGGGGAAAATTCTTCGATGAACTTTTCTTCTCCAAAGATAAATCGGCCAAGGGAAATCATCTTTTCGGAATTGTTCTGAACTAGCGATATACATATCTGTGTATTGTATGCAATTCTATGGCTATTTTCGTATATTTATCTTTATTCTTATTGCTTTGACACTTTACAATTTTTGCCGATAACAGTATTACGATGGATAAATGAGATGAGACTGGGAAGTGAGGGATGTACTCGTGAAGGATAGACCAGTAGAGGAGAGAGGAGGCAAGATGGGGAGAAGAGGCAATCAGGGGAAGAACTGGAGATGATGGGCGAGTCAAGGAGGGCCGATTTATAGACCTATTCTCGAGTCATGAGGATGGGAAAGAATGGAGAAGAAGAAGGGTGAAATGAGAGAAGAGAGAGGATCTACACTTTAGAGCAGCCTGTATGAAAGGGTTTAGGGATGTAGAGAGAACAACGAATCAGAGGAATGAGACACTTCGTCACTATGATAACGATGATGTAAATGAGGAAGAAGAGAGTGACTCCTTCCAGAATGACCACCAAGATCATCTTCAGATTGATCTCCCCTCCATTGAACCAACTCGAGGGATTGAGGTACTGCATGAACGCCTGATCGATCAATTGAGAGGAGAAAGAGGGAACATAGAGATACCTGTGGTCCCACTTCATTACAGTTAGCACATTGTCCAGTCTGTGGAAGTAGTCCAGTGATGGGAGGAGGAGTGGAGATGGGCGTCGATTTGAATGGCAACCATTTGCATCTGGGAGGGAGGATAGAGGGGAGGGGGGGGGGCATTGTGCTTCTCACTTCTCATTCTTCTTCAGACTATCTCCAGTGGGATAGAAACAGACATATCTCCTGCTATTCACAGTTGAATCGATACTCGCTGCGATGTGGTACGAATTCAATCGATCCCCGATCGTAACCTGTGAATATTAGTTCGTCTACTCCGAAGGAGAGAGAGTGTTCTTCCGCGTTCAGAATCTATTTCGATCTCGTCAGATCTCAGATTTGAAGGATTTCATTCTCATTTATCACCCTTTCACTCTCTCATTTCTCTCCTTCATCCCATTCTCCCAATCACTAAAAGAAAAGAAAAAAGTAGAGGGGATCTTTGAGAATTGAAATGAATGAATCAAACCGAGAAGGAGTAGTCATTCCTCTCTCTCGCTTCTGATGAATACACGTTACCCAGAAGAGTCCCCTTAGATTCCTGGAAGAGATCAGATGATGGAGAGAGAGGGGGGGGGGGGGAGAGGAGAGAAGGGGGGGGGACTGACATGGAAGGATATGTTGAGTATGTGTTGAGAGAGAGCATCCAGAGTAATCTCTCCATCGAACCATCCTAATCGAGAGAGATCTCGAACGACGTACGGCCTTCTCGAACTACCCATTCGAATCTGAATCATCTCACTCATCTGGGGAGGGGAGGTAAAAAGGTAAAAGGTAAAGTCGCACCGTATATCTAGGAATTTTCATGCTGCGGTGAGCCGCTGCTAGGCCAGCAACTATGTTCTAGGCGTTTCAGTCCGTAGCGCCACCTATTCTTCGGACCTATTTACCGGCGTGATCTTGTCACGACTTCCACCGTATATCTAGGAATTTTTCGCACCGTATATCTAGGAATTTTCATCCTGCGGTGAGCCGCTGCTAGGCCAGCAACTATGTTCTAGGCGTTTCAGTCCGTAGCGCCACCTATTCTTCGGACCTATTTACCGGCGTGATCTTGTCACGACGGAGGGGAGAGAAGAGAAGAAAGGGACTAAAGATGTGATGAATGATTGGATGCTTCGATGACCTCAATGGTGGTTCCTTCAGCATGTCTCACTCTGACTCTCCTCTCAGCTGGTTCATACACTGCCGATTCAACCCACACCCAATCAGTGAGTGGATGACCTACAATCAATCAATAGAGGGATCAATCGTGAATCAGAGCTCAACGGAAGAGATCAATCTGCCCCCCCCCCTCATTATGGATGAGGGGGGAGATGACACAATGGGAGTAACCGAGAGAGAGGTAGATTTCCCTCATTTCCCTCGGGAGAATAATGGTCTATTCGAGGTACCGTGTGATAGTTGACTGCTCTCTCTTCCATCCTCACTCATCACGAATTGATCTGCATTGAGAGCAGTCATGAATCTCTGCTCCTTGCAGTTTACAACCTTCAAATGCTGCAAAGATCAAAGATCAATTGATTGCGCAGATGAGATAACTGACATGGGCCTGAGTCATCTTGAGAAGTCCATTGGGAATAGTCCATCTTCCGTTATCCATCCTCAACCATCCCAACTTCTCGATACTCGAATCCGCCACTTCATTAATACGAACTCCGCCTCGAAGTTCACTAGTTCCTGAATGATGAATGATGGAAAGGAGAAGGAAGAAGAGATCGGACCATCTCTGAGGAAGTAGAGATCAGCAGTGGGAAGGACTTTACTCGGCCCACTCCCACTCACTGTTGTGAACAGTCCCCCAGTCCCTCCAGTCTCCATTGGGGAAGGACCCTTGTTCAGAGGAACCTGCAATCGATCGAATCTACTTCATTACAGTACTCCTCCCCTCACCGTCAGGCTCTTTTCGTGAGTTAGAATGTGTTTTCCATTCTCGTCTTTCTCGAACTGTCGATATTTCAAGACGATATTAGTGTCTGGTTGGCCGATCTTCACTGCAGTGAACGTCTGTTCCTGAATATGCCCATTCTCAGTCGAGGATGCTTCCCCCTCTCTCTCTCACTCGATACGGGTCTACTCTTATCTCGCAGCACACTTCCGATGGACCACCCACGAAACATCCCTCGGAAGATTGTGAGGAATGGTATGTACGATAGCATGCTGCACCCGCAGTACAGTTCCTCAAGGAGAATTGGGTAGGGATGGAGGGGGAGGGGGAGGGAGATACCTGTATTGGTAGTCTTGTTGATTGCATGGCGAATCGCCTCCTTGGCAGTCACAGATGCACTTCACATGAACGAGGGGATAGGCGAATCGATAGAAGGAAGTGACTGGATGGAGCTGCTCCACTCTCACGAATGTCAACGAGTGAAGGACAGAGGAAGCATTCGATCCCCCCTGAAACAGAAAGATCAACGGATTGGACAAGTTGTTTGATTGGAGTTGATGGAAGAAGGAATCACAAATAGATAAGAGGGCGAATTCGTACCGAGGGAATCTCGAGACAAGCTGTTTGATGCAATCCCATTGTAGAAGAAGTCGTGAGATTGAAGGAAGTGCTCGAAGGAGATGAACGGGAGAACACCTGAGGGAGAGGAAGGTGGGAGAGGAAGAGGAACACGGCTGGAGTGAACGAACAATCCCCCTCTCACCTCGCTTTTTCCATCATTTAAACCGAAGTTTTGTTCCCAACATAGACCAATGAAAAATTAAAGTTCTTAAAAATGTAAAAGGTGTTTTAAATGTGAGTGAACTGACTTCTCCTTGCAAGAACATCAATTCGGAGCATTGAGGGAGATCATCCCGAAGTGAATAAACGAGAGGATGGGAGAGGAGAAGGAGGAGGAAGGGGGATATGGAGACCCAATCCATCCTGAAAGAGTTGATCAAGTGATGAGATGAGATCAAAGAGATGGGAGAGACATGGAATCTTCCATGAGATGGTTGAGATTCGAGACACTTCAGATGAGTGAGGGAAATGCAAAGGGAAGGGATACGGGATGGAAACTGTGAGAATGGGGTAGTATTTGGAATTGAAGGGAGAAGGAGTACTTGAAGGGACAGAGTTGAGTGAAGGAGGAAGGCATGCACAGATTGATGGAGTCACTGATTACTATACTAATGAGAGAGGACGGACGAAGAAATACCATACGAGATTAAGAAAACGGAGGATTAAAAAGAGGGCCGAGAAGAGGAGATTGGAAGAGGAAGGGAAGGATGGAAGAGGAAGGGAAGGATGTTGCATACCGAGATAGAGAGCACTTCATATATCCAAACAGTGCAAGACCTTGGAGACTGAATACTCAAGTATTTTGGGTGGCTGTCTCTCTCTCTAACTATGGATTGCACTCCCAATCAGAGGACAATGGACGGATCTATTACTGACACTTGTATAACTACGAGTTTATTTGATTACTGGAGAGAGAAAGAGAAGATCGAGGACAAGGAGAGGAAAGATGAAGAGGAAGGCACGAATTCACTCGATGGTCACCACACGATCCAAAAGTAGGTGTTTGGATAAGGGAAGTGCCAGAGGCGTGAAGTTGAATGAGGGACGAGTCGATCGGGGGGGGGGGGGGGGGGGTCAAAGGAGAGGGGACATTAGCATGCGAGATCTCCCTGTGTGTACAGATGAGTGTTGCGTAGAGGATGACGAGTACTCGAATGTGTCATATCCAATGAATGGGGAGAGAATGAAGGAGCGAAGACTAATCTGGTGTCAGATCTCCCGATCGCCGCCCTTTTTGCATTACAAGTAAGGAATGAGGGCGATAGCTGGGCTTTTTGTGAAGGTGAGGAAGGAATGAACGGTGTCGATGAGAGAGGGAAGGAATCCCGCACTGTCGATGGAAGAGATAATGGAAAGGGGAAGAGGCAATTAGTCCATGCACACTCAAGCCCGTTTCACACATGGTCCAAATGGTTTGAGGGGTGGAGGAAGTACTTTTATCATGCGGGAGTGAAGAGAGAAGGGACCGGAAGGGGGAAGGTACTATGAATGGAATGAGGAGTAGCGGATGAGTTAGAGAGAGGACGGAAACAGTCCATTCAGGGGATAATATGCATGATGGAAGTGATGAATGATGATACTGTAGGAGATGCAATGGAATGGAAAGGGAAAGGAGAGACTGGAAAGCGAATGAACTGCAGTTGGGAATATGAAGTAGAGCCAATTCGAGGCAACCCGAGATTCCAACCGGACCTCCCGTTTAGAGATGAAGTTTACTCTATTAATGGGCAGTACATTATGGACCCTCCCACTATGAAAATGACTCACTTCAATAGAGAGAATACAGTAGAATCGAGGGTGGGGAGGTTATTAGAGGATCTCTCCAAGGAGAGAACAGTTTACTCATAATTACAGTAGAGTCCATATGAAATCGAAAGTGAAGGAAAGTGAAAAGTTATGGCGTATCATATTTCAGTGATTATATCGTACTTGTAAGACTTTTTTCATTTAATAAAATCCCGAGTTTTCCTTTTGATTCTCGGCGCATTTTCACTTCGGCCTTCCATTCTCTTTCTTCAAAATGGAGACCTTCAAAGTGCGAATTTGTCTTCCAAAGGTGTTAATCAGTTGCCCCTCCTCCTCTTTTTCCTTCTCTTCTTCATTCTCAGTTCCTTCCCAATTTCACTTATTCTCATCATCTCAGAATCGCTTTTCGTTCTTGATTCATAGCTGTCTTTTCCTCAAGTCTTTACTCCTCTTGTGTACGAATATCCACGAAAATCTAGAGAAGCCCCACGAGATGAGAAAACCGCCGGATTGATCCCCCATCAAAACATCCTGCATACTGAATATGCGAAGTGAGAAATACATTAATGGACTCTCCCTCTCTCCCTCCTCCTGTGTCTCACCCCCCCCCCCCCTCCCCCCATCTCTCACTCTTGCAGACTCTTACGTGAGATGAGTCCATCTCTGATTAGTAAAGGGAACAGCTGTCTTCTCTTCCCCTGAAGAGGGTCTCCTCCTCCTTCTCCCTCCCTCCCTCTCTCTCTCCCTCCATCTCTTCCTTCTCTCCTTCAGAATACTTCCCTCAATAAAAGGGAAGGAATACTGCTTCTTTCATTGGCAGTCCTTCGTGCTCTTCCCTCTTCCTCTTCCCTCTTCTCTCCTTCGATGTCTCCTCCTCTTCCTCTGGCCTTCCGTCGTTCCTCAACTCATCTTATCGTCCTCTACCTCCTTTCCATTGTGAGTTCTCTCCATTCCTCACTCTAACTCCTTCTCAACTCTCTCTTCTCCCTCTTCTTCTTCATCTCATTCTTCTTCAGATCATCTCTCTTCTCCTCTTCTATTCGTGCACATTCAACTGTTTCCACTGTCCTCCTTCTCCCTCTCGAACTCTTCATATTGTCCAGGTAGTTATTCTCCCTTCTCTTCTTCCTATGTTTGAGTAGGTTAAACACCTCGTTACTCTATTATGAATGACTTGTCGCCTTCCTTAGGTAGAAACATTCAACATCAATCTCCCTCCCTCTCATTGCGTAATCTCAGATGTAGATAGGCAGTCGATTTAGAGAGAAGGGAGGATGTCATCAATGAACGCTCGTATTCCTCACTAGACCAAATACTTACTCCTCCCTCATAAATGGTAGTCAGCCTGCAAGGTTTCCATCGTGAGAACCGAATGAGAGAAGAAGAGGAAGGTAGAGGACAATCTCATTTGCCCCTTCAACTATCATTCAAAATGGAATTAACTACGAAAGTATGTTTTGGAATGGGAATGAGAGGACATGTAATGAGAGATTGTCGGAGAAGAGGTCGAATCCACGAATTGCAACTCATATCAATCTCAATTTCCACATGTGTGAAATTCCCATGTGAAGGAAGGGAGTCTAAGTCGAATGCCATTTCACATTCGATCTGAATTGCAACGACAAGGAACAAATAGATAGCTACAAATCAAAATAATAATTTATCTACGCCCTAGCTGCGACGATACCATGAGAAAACATAAGTAATTAATGAATGCAGGGTGGGGGGGGGGGGGGGTGATTGCAGGTGAAAATGCGTTCCTTGTGTTGTAGTTTTAGTAAGTGAGTGCAAAATTTGAAGAAACAATCACAAGAACTAAAAATGAAAAGTAAGTTGGTCATGCTGGTTGGTTAGGTAAGGAAGTATACGACACTGTTGGATGTATCTACTGAATGTGTTGAGTACTTCCCGGTGGGCGTGTCTCCATGCATCGCCCTCACTTCCATCGGATGGATCATCACCAAACTATTCTACTCCTCCGATCCGTGCATTCTCTCCTATAACTTCATCGTGAGTCTTCCCTCTGATTGGAATAAGAGAGAGATTCTTCCCCTTCATTCATTCCATTTCATCTCAGGAGATGCCTTCAGCAGTATTCTCCTCTCTCGCTGCTGGCATTTGTGCCGTGATTGAGATTCTCTACTCCACTGATTTCTCCCAGATGCAATGGATCGATAAAATATCCTCGTCTGCAGTCAGTTCATAAGTCATTTCGGAATTGAGAAGAGATTTCTCCTTTACTTCCCATTCTTCTCTCAGGCAATCTCGATCGCTCTCTGCGCTCTTCATGCCATCGCTGCATTCTCACTCGAGTAGGAGTGACCATTCCTACCCCCTCTCCCTCCCTCCTCCAAGACTCCTTGCCTTCCTTGCGCAACTTCTAGTCTCGTTCCTGTTTGGAATAGAGAGAGGGAAGAGTTCTCTATCCCTCTCTGCTCACTCCTTACAATGCTGCTTTCCCTTCCTCTCTCATTTCTCCTCCTTCTCATCTCAGGTTCTCATTTCCTCATATCATTTCTGTATCTCGATAAATCTTGGCAGACGTGCTCAGTTCCCATTTGAGCTGTGACTTCCAATCAGAATGTTGTTGGTCTTCTCCAATTGGTCAGAAATGGGTGAGTTTTTTTATTTTACTTTTAAAACGGCGAGCACGGCCCCCGGAAGATGGACATAGACCTTTCGAAACTGTGTCGCGCTGTAAAATTGTGCTTAACTAAACATAGAAGTGTTTTTATTAGTTTTGTAGTTTACGGTAATGACGTTACGGTATGTTCGATCCCGCACACATCTACAGTACTCCTTCGTACCGTTCTCATGGAAGGATCTCATCTGTCAATAGCACTGAGTAGTAGACTAGTGAGACTAGAGTTTTTAATTCGGGCGGGTAATTCGGATCCGACCGGGTAATCGATAAGAATGGCGATGAATGAGAGTTACCCGAGATAGTGAAAAATAATAATTCCATTACCCGGGATAGCTCGATAACATTCCCTCATCGCAAAAAGAGCAGAAATGAGAATGAAATAGCGATTTGCATCCAACTATCCCGGGTAATCGAACGCGAATCGCGGGTAATTCATTCCTTCCCACCCGATCATTCTGCGTTCTCGGGTCTCAACTATCGCGGGTATCGTTACATTTCGAACTCTAGGTGAGACGCCATCGAATTGGCATCAATGACTATACTCGTACATTCATGGTGGGAAGGGGGAGACCTCCTCCGAGTGAGTTATCCCCTCTTCAAGTGTGTCACTCACTTTCACTCTCACTCCAGAGAGCAACTTTATCGTGCGAGCTCAGAAGAGTGGCGAGTCTCTCTATGAGTCTTGTCCCTTCTGCACATCCAATGGAATCATACACATACAGTATCGGTCAGTTATCGATCCATTCCATTCCCTTGTGTTCGTCCATCCGTCAACCTCCTACCAGACTCCATTCCCCTTCCCGTTCCTCCTTTCCCTCCCATCCACTTCATCCTTGGACAGGTGTAAAACCCAAAAAGGGAGGAAGTGTCATCGAAAAAGAAGCCCCTTGTGGATGATACTCCCAGCTGTCCTTCACCCTTACCTTGTCTCTCTCTCTGGTTGATCTTTAATCTCTGCAGTCACTGGCAATCTCCTTCTGCCGATCTCCGAATCTGCTGGCGAGTCTCGAATGAGACTCTCTCCTCAGATAGATGTCAGAAGATCTCCCCAAGTAGACAGAGTCAATTGATCTCCCAGCAGATTGTCGTCCCTCAAAAGAGAGATGTACAGGTTAAAGAGAGAGAGAGAGAGAGAGAGAGGAGAGGGGGGGGGGACTATCCATTCGCCATCCCCAATCCTAGACTCGTGGTGTGTAATATGTCCCTTCTTCAGATCTCTTTCATTCTTTCTCGATCAGACGATCGAAACTCAGAAGGAGTGGCCATATTGGACAAGATTGCAATCAAGAGTGCATTGTGCCTTCAGGAAAACGAGGTTTCTCCCCCAGGGGTAAACAGACTCTATTGCACTCATTCATTTAGACCACATCGATTAGAGATCATTCATTCATCAGATATCTGCCAATCCCCCTTCGCCATCTCCTCCCTCCCCTCCTCCTCCTCCTCCTCCTCCTCGTTCCTCCCCTCCACCACCTCCTCCTCCTCCCCCTCATCCTACAGCCTCCCTTCCCCCTCTTCCTCCGAAAATCACGCCATCCAAGCCCTCTTCTCCTCTCCTGGAAGAGCAAGTTGAGTCTCCTCTCTCATCTACCGTAATCCTCCTTGCTCAGTCTCTGGAGGATACTCCTCCTCCTCCATTGAGTCCATCCGTGGTCACTTCAAATCCCATTCCAGCATCTCCTTCCAATCGTAACTCACCTCTTCTTCTTCCTTTCATCAATCTTCGATTCCAGCCCTGAGTGATCTTCTCGGAGATGATTTCGTCAAATTCCTCGATCCTAATTATGAATCAGAGGATGATTACAAAGAAGAAGAGACTGAGGATAGAGAAGAGATCATCACAACATCTTCTCCCTCAACAACGACTACTCTGAAGAGTGAGTGATCCCTCCCTTCATTCTCTGATCTTCCATCTCTCTAGTTCCTCATGGTCATTCGCCCTCTCACTCCATCCTCCGAGATACAGACGAGTGTTCCACCAAGGGAGGGTGTTTATTCGACAGAGGCTTCTGCAGCTACACTCAACAGCAAGGAATCACTCATCACACTTCTTTCTCCATTGCCAAAAGTAGATCAATGTAGAGTGCACAGTAATCTACAATCAGTCGTTGCAGTAGGGACAAGTTCCTTTGCGCAAGCATTAGTCCCATCCAATAATGTATCAGTGATAGAGACTCGTACTAAGATGCACGAGGATCACGTGGTAGGAGAGAAGATTCTCTACCGTATCCCTCCCCACACAGCCTAAGCTCCATCCTCAGATCCTTTTCGATGTTCTCATCTTCGCGCCGAACACTCGACTGGCAGCATGTTGTTTCCATCCGAAGAGATCTGATCTCTGTTCCTATTCCTTCCCCTCCCTCATGCCTGTATGGCAGCCTGCTCGATTCGATTGTCCGTCGGGCACGACCAAAGTATGCACTATCTCCTTCCCCCTTCACATCTCTTTGCAGTTGATGTTCCTCTGCGAGAACTACTCTACCAAACCATCCATTTGTGCAATCGATAATGTCAGAATTCATTTGATGTCTGACATTTTCTTTCTCGAGCCATGTCAGAAGAGGCAACTCTCGAGTTTGTAATAGTTTATTTAAAGTAAAACATACAAGCAGGTTGTTATTGACGATATTACAGATTAAACGAGATCGGAAAATACCTAATTTTGTGAATGTTATATCATATGATAGTCACCAGATAGATGAATGCACCAATGTGTTATATATAAGATCAGTTGACATTGGTCGAGTCAGAGAGGGGATTGACAGACGTAGCAGCAGCCTCCTTCAATGTCTTCTCACTATTCCTCTCCTATAAACCACCAACACCTCATCACAACACACATTAGATAAAACACCATAAATCAACAATTCATATATTCAAAAAAATTTCCACTGACCTCTCCATTATCAATCTTATCGGCCTCTGCTTCCTTCTTCGTTTCTCTTTCTCCATCATCCTCCTCCATTTCTTCATCGGATGCTTCAATGTCAATGTCTTCCTCTCCGTCCTTCCCGTCTCCCACTGAAGATGTACATTGAGTACTCTCGATCCAGTAGAGCTAATCATGCCTTTCTCTTTCTCTCCTTCTTCCTTGTCTTCCTCGTGAGACACATCTATAATTATTAAATATTTTAATGGATATGTTCAATGCCATAACCTCGTTCGTCATCGTCTTCAGGGATAAGATCCTCATCGGGATTCTCAACCTCAGGAGGGAATTCATCTTCCTGGTTCTCATCCCACTTAATCGGATAAGTCGTCACTCGGAGATCGTCAGTGAGAACTCTTCGGTTCAACTTCAAATATTAAATCACACTTTACCCTAATTCACTACATCAAACCTTATTGAGTATTGGGGAACTGGGAGGATTTTCCACAAGTTCTGGGTCATTGTATTCCACCTTGACATACCACCCCAAGTTCAGAAATTCCTATAATTATTATTTTTATTTATTATGAGTGATTATCGAACCGCACCTGAGTATTATATCTGACTTTGAGAAGCAGTACGGTCACTCCGATGAGATCAGCAACAGGAATTTTCGTGATGTCAGCAGATGCAGCCTGAAATCACTTTATGTCAATGCTCGTAGCTTCACGCTTCATCACCTCGTAATTCACAACCGAACACGATACAACAAGCTTTTTCCCCTTTAGAGACATTGAGATTATAGTACCTTATGATGCCACTTGATAACACAAGGAATAACGAAGAAATATCACATTCACGATCATGCATTATGTAGTGACAGCACTTCTAACTTGATAAATATTACAGGAAAATTCATTCTACTAATGAAGAGTGCGCATTCAAAGTCTAGCTGCTCGAAATTTCGCTTGCCAATGCGAATATAATTTGTCATTAAAGTTACCCAACAAGGATGAAATTCGACACCTATTGTTAGTTTTCCATCGGATAGACACTGGCTGAATAAGCTAGGAATAACATTCAAAATTCAAAGACTCAATAATTACCCTTGTTTACAGCCAAAAAGGATCAAGTTGGTGTTGCGAGATCCCGCGTTCTCTCACTCTTACACACTCTCTCATACAGGATGAGCGTCGAACCTCAGAAATTCAAAAAAGTCCTTGTTCGGCAACATTAAATGATTTTGTATCTTCTCGACCACTCGTTAAATTGCCCTATTAGAAACAAAAACCTTTTTACTCACCTCGAAGACGAATTTGTGCCTTCCCTCGGGAGTCGGCCCGACTTCGACAGAGTCTAGCTTCTGATCGTAAGTCTTGTCCGTCGAGCTTCCAACGTAAACGAGCTCCCACTCGAGATCATGGGGAAGAGATTCATAGGCCTCGAAGGTAATCTCGAGCTTGAAATCATCCGCGAACGAAGAAGGATTGTCTAGAATATTGACCGAGCAGACGTTCACACGCGATCCCATCCTTCTTGAAAAAATGAGTTCTCGATGCCGACGATAAGAATTGAAAAATAGCGAAAAGAAAATAGAGAACAGCAACCCTACCCGAACTTCTGTAAACACAAAAACGCGCGAAAAAAGACCTTTCGCGCGCGTGCAAAAAAACTAGTGAAAAATGGTAAAAGGCGCATGCGGGTTTTTAAATTTTCAAGAGTGATAAGGTTACTTAACATTGTATTGATTAATTGTAGGGTCCCCCAAGTAAAATGTGAAATTCTTCCAAAAAATTATTTTTGCATGGCCATTAGGTTATCGGCGATGCTGAATCTGAATGCCGTTGTTAGAAATTAATTAAATTTCAATTTGAGTAAGTATGAAGTGATCACTCTAAGCCCCGCCCCTCGTGGTGTAGTGCAAGCCGCCCGCATGAATTTCGTGCGTTGCGTGCGGAACGGTGTGTCAACTCGTTCTCGATGGGTCATGTTTTTTTGCATTCACAGTTTCAATAATATTTCGATTATGCCTTTCATTTACTGACAAAATAGATAGCAATAGAGTAACTAATGATTTTGGTTGAAAAAAGGAGAATTTCGAATGGAAGAGCACCATCTCCCTGTCACCACAATCAACGAAGGCTGATGTCATTCGACATGATAATATATAAGCAAAACTGACTGATATATACACACAAAATATCAAAAAACCATATTATTTTGAGCAGAGAATAAATTGATTTCGATCAATAAACGTCGATAAATTCAAATTTCAGTTATCCTATGACGAAAGTTACCGTAATTGCTCAAAATAAACATTTAATTATATTAATTTTTTAAACAAGGTTTGCAAATATCAATTTTCTCAATTTTGTCGTAAACTCTTCATTCGGCATCGCATAATCGATTAATGATATAACTGAAGAGGGGCACTCTGTAAGACGTCCATTAGACAATTCTTTATAAAAAGTGGGTTCAAATGAGTGTGCAATTCCGTATGTTTGCAAATACAGAATCCTTTCAAAATTTTTCATTAGTCGCATACCAATCTGTTCTTTCTATTCACCGAAAACTGAATAGGGGCACCTTGAAGAAATCGAAATATTTAATAAAAACCAATTTATAACGGCAATTTGAATTCGCGGGCGAGTAGAAAAGAGCCCCCGTGCACTGCACTTTCGAATACACCACGAGTTGAAAATTTTACTTGGGGTCCCTAGATTAATTGCGGAAGTGACGGTCGCACAATGTTATTTTTTAAGGTCGTTTTACCTTTTTTTTCTCATGTATCCTCATTTCGTTATTCTCATATTGTGTGCATGATTAATTATGCATAATTGCTGCTTAGACTAGGACGTTTAATTCATAATGCTTTATTATCCGAATTCGGTTTTATCTCAACAGATTCTTTTAATTCGATTATAGTATCTTGGAGTTATGCTTGTTCACGAATGGCTTGGTTGACGTATCTACATATTGGAACGGCTGTAATAGTTTACGAAAAAAATTGTATTGTATTCTACTGTTCATCACATAGTTTCGAAATTTCATGTGTGATTTTTAAAAATATTGTCGTGCACGATCGTGGTTCGCATAATCCGGGGAGTGCCATTAGGCAAATGGCTCCAGCTTTAGGCGGTCACCATTACGAGGATATTTTGAGTTCTCCTATTGAGGTCACTGTGTTTATTCCTTAGTATTCCAGAAATTATCATGGGAACTATTTTGGTAGTTCGGACTTCATATTTTTCTAGTTAATCTTCCTTTAATATGAAAAATAAGGATATTTGTTATTTTAGTATAATCGTCATAATCGGTCGAAAACGAATTTAAATATTATTATTTTGTAGATCTCTGTCATCCTCAATGAGTACTAGCGATAACGTAGGTGAATTAAAAGTAAGTTTCATACCAATTACTTCTATTATCTTAACCACGGTGTGACATGCGTTCCGGTGCGCATTTGAATGTACGAAAACGCGCAGTGAATAGCTATAGCTTTCAAATTTTTTACCATTTCCTAAAATTCGAAAGGGTTGTCCGTGTAAGATATAATTTTTGGACTTTTGCCACACCGTGCTTAACTTATCCAGATTTCCCAAGTTAATTTTGATTATAGGAAGAGAAAGTGGAAATGGACGAGTCTGGTTCGACTGCAGCTGAAGACCCCTGTCCTGTGTGCCTATCGAAGTAACATTTCTTTCGTTCAATCTTGCATTCAATTTTTTCCCGGATGTGGATGTCTCTGTTTTATTAGGCTGATGCATAATTTTCTTTACGATTTCTAGTTTTCAAGCCGTAATTTGCTTCAGCCTTTAGCTATACTCTCTTGCATTTTTTTTGTATGATATTAGTGTATGTGTGCTCTTCATAGAGCACTTATGGACGTACATGCTCGACCAGTATTTAACAGTAATCTCACTGAAGAATATTGGAGGGCGAAATTCGTATCCTTGTCCCGATAACTATTCTAAGAGAAACCAACGATCTGATTTCAAGTGTTATATGGAAGCGTACGCCCACGCTCAATACCGGCACAAAAGAGCGGAAATTTCAAACCATTTGTTTGGTTTTAATGTACACTTGAGCATGGTACCCAAAATAACGAAAATTGTCCACTTTTGAGAAATATTTTTTTCTACTGAACCAATTGAGATCGATTCAATATGAACTTCAGATTGTAGTGCGTCAATTGTGTGCCAAATAATGCCAGAGTATTTTTGAACTCAGGCAAACAATTCTCGAGAACACAAAAAATACCTTGTAAAGAAAATTATGCATCAACCTAATACTATTTGTTTCAGTCGAGTCGATGAGTCTGCGATAGATGGATGCTCACACACGTTCTGCTATTCGTGCATCTCGGAGTGGTTGAAAGTTTCAGAGTCTTGCCCTCTGTGCAAAGTTAGTTTCGATCTCCGAACAGCTAAGATTCAATTTATGCTCTGTACAGGCCCCGGTGACTGAAGTGAGGACTAGAGCCAGTGGAAAATTACTGATTAAAAAATTGTCAGAGTTAAAGGTAAGTTGTCTCATACAGCAAGTTTATGAGATGATTCAGCTCTCACACTCAAGATATCAACTAGAGTGTAAGGGATGTGTTGCAGGCAGAAGCGGAGGCAGCTCGCATAATGGTTCAGGCGAATGAAGTGCCAATGACATCGGAACGAGAGGCAGTCTCGGCCCTCATCCACCAACAACGAGCTACCGTCCAGAATATTATTGCCGATAAAGCAAGGAACAAAAAGAATAGACAGTATGTTTATTCAATATTATATTTAAACTTACCAAGATATTCACAGAATTAATTAATTCGCGATTTTCAGAGTGAACGAGATATATAGAAAAGAGACATCCCTGCTTACTCAATTGACGGCATTGAAAGACGAGATGGAAAGGCTTCCCAGGTCAGTTCCATTCAGAAGCCTATGTTGTTAATTTGAAGAGAACTCGTACGTCTCTATCTCTAATCTGGAATGCATTGAAAAAATGATTGTTCACTGATATATTGGTAGCAATTGAGGCGTGATGTGATAGGGGACTCTCGATTCCGTCGAGTGGTCTACGAGCAGCAGTTGGTATGGAAGCCGATCACTCGTCCCTCCACTGCCATCAGATTCAATGCTGCCCTTGCTTGTGCTGAATCAGATAGGCTCATGCAACGACTTAAACCATTCCTAGAGAGGGAACTCAAGGTCGTCATGGACCCCAAGGTGCATATTTATTCCTTTCATAAATATTTGTTCGCAGTATTACTTATATTGAACTTTAAAGTAATGGTTTTCCGTTTTCAGCATAAGCCCTCTGAAAGATTAATCAAGGAATTGCTTACCAACATGCAGAATTATGAGATTAACCATCCCAACTTCGAGGTTTGATTATCCTCGTTTACATATCACGCCTCTCACGAGACATTTATTACAAATCGGCCATATCGTGGTACAATCTGAAAAATCGAATTTGGGTTTTTAAATGATCTTGGGGTAATCCATGCTTCTGAATCCGATTCCGGGCAAAGCGGCTTCCCATCTTGATCAGCGGCTGCAACAGGTTGCTGCAAAAATTTCAGACTCTCGCTTTGGAGCATCTGATAATAGGTTCAAAATAATTCATTTGAGCTGAAATTTGGCCTTTAGGCATCAAATATGTTCTTCGATGAATTCCCTGATTGATTTTTGGGTAGATCAAAAGTTGACCTCTGAGCAGTTTTCGCTCTATAACTTTAACAGTTCGGAGTGGACACAAACCAAACTTTTGCATCTTTTAGAGAATTAAATTCTGCGTCGACATGATTTTTTGCAAATTTTTAATTATCGGTATAAATGGTTTTATAAGCGAAAAACAGTGAAAATGCGCGCGTTTCCCTCGTTTGCACTGCGTACAATGGCGGAAAGCTGTTTCACGTCGAATCGCGTCGACCAGGGTTCGACTCCCGGTCGGTGCAAATCTTTTTGCCTAAGTTTTAACATCATTTCCATCACATTTATTATTCATCTGAGCCTTCTCGTCGATAATATGCTTGTGCAGCACGGACTGAGCTCGTGGTTTCGTTGTTGGATGAGCGAATGGTTAAAACTGAGTCATTAGAAGGAATATTTGAGCACGTGAAAACTGCTAAATGATGGTTAAAATTAGGCAAAAAGATTTGCACCGACCGGGAGTCGAACCCTGGTCGACGCGATTCGACGTGAAACAGCTTGCCGCCATTGCACTCAGTGCAAACGAGGGAAACGCGCGCATTTTCACTGTTTTTCGCTTATAAAACCATTTATACCGATAATTAAAAATCTGCAAAAAATCATGTCGACGCAGAATTTAATTCTCTAAAAGATGCAAAAGTTTGGTTTGTGTCCACTCCGAACTGTTAAAGTTATAGAGCGAAAACTGCTCACAGGTCAACTTTTGATCTACCCAAAAATCAATCAGGGAATTCCTCTAAGAACATATTTGATGCCTACAGGCCAAATTTCAGCTCAAGTGAATTATTTTGAACCTACTATCAGATGCTCCAAAGTGAGAGTCTGAAATTTTTGCAACAACCTGCTGCAGCCGCTGATCAAGATGGGAAGCCGCTTTGCCCGGAATCGGATTCAGAATCATGGATTACCCCAAGATCATTTAAAAACCCAAATTCGATTTTTCAGATTGTACCACGGTTGTCCTCATTCTCTCGTGAGAGGCGTGATATATATAGTTAAAATATATTTTGGAATGCATAAGCCCTGTATATATTCTGAATTAAGACCTATTGTATTTCGCGGTAAATTTGTATTGATTGGATGTATTCAGACGGCTCTCTTTACCATGCGTCTCTTCAAACCCTGGTGCATCGGGATATTTTCCCATCTTCTCTACGAGTTCTGTGCCTCGGGACTGGAATTGGAGGCGTTTGATGCGAATTCTAGCTATAGTCTGGATCCTGCCCGTGCTCCCTCGGGAAGACTCATCCCCAACCTCCTTCCCCCCTCCTCCCAGACCAATGACACTGCCATATTTCTGGACGAGGACGAAGAAGGAGATGAGGATGATTCAGTAATCATCGACAGGGCACACAGGGTAGGTGGTTCTTCCCTGATGGTAAATGAGTCTCCCTTCCAGTCTGATTCGTCGTCTTCGGATGGAGTGACTAGTCTGTACAACCATCGTGCCTGTCGTCTCCGCTCTTCTCGCAATCCCCTCCTCTCCCATGGCCCTTCTTCCTTCCGAGATCTACGGGAAAGATTGAGCAGTGCCGTGCCTTCCTTCTATGTCCCCTCTTTCGGCAATGGTTCATCCCATGGAAGGACGACTCTTTTCCCATCACAATCTACATCCAGGAGGATTCAGGATCCTGAGGTTCATATCTTCCTCTTTGCCCATATTGAAAGCTCATCTTTGTTCCTTGATCACTGAAATTTTGAAGTATATTTTACAAATTATGGTATAGTACTATCTAGCAGCATTTTAAAAAAAGTTGTCGACGAGATGCTTATACAAATTCATGCAACGCAATTTAATGATCTATGAAGCGTTATATCACGCGTTTTATCGTAGAATCGCAAAGTTTCTCCACAACCCTTGCACATGGAAAAGCTAACCCCCCAATTTCTCAACGATTTTCGATAGACCCAGTATAGGGGACCTCTGAACCGGGGTAAGAGCGGTGGTAGATCAAAAGCCTTCCTGGAAGATCACGTCAACAATTCACTTTGTCGGTCCGTTGTTTGTTCGTATCTCCGTTGATATTGAACTTGGACAAAAACGTCTGGCAGATGAAATGTGTGTTTTGAAGTGCTCTTTAAGATGAGAGTGTGCCCGACTCAATAGCTAACTCATGGCACACGCTTTATGCCGAATCATCCACAGAATATGGGACCTATCCAAATGTTGTTTCATTCGATGGGGCTTGTCGAGAGCTCTCGAATGATATGCTGAATGCCCTACTAAAGCCGGATCTCAAGTGCAGTTTTGCACCAAAAACCGCTTTTCGACTCTCACTCCTTCAATTTCGATGAATTTCGACCCACCCAATCGAGAATGAGGGATGGAATGATTCGAAATTACCGAATTTACCATTGTCTTTCTAGAGAGGTGAGTCGAAATTCATCGAAAATGTATGAGCAAGAGTTTAAAAGCCGTTTTTGCGGCAAAACTGCACTTGAGATCCGGCTTTAGTAGGGCATTCAGCATATCATTCGAGAGCTATCGACGAGCCCCATCGAATTGAACAAAATTTGGATAAGTCCCATATTCTATGGATGATTTGGCATGAAGCATGTGCCATGACTTAGGTATCGGGTCGGGCATACTCTCACCTTGAAGAGCACGTCAAAACACACATTTCATCTGCCAGATTTTTTTGCCAAGTCGAATATCAACGGAGATACGAACAGAAAACGGACCGACAAAGTGAATTTTTGACGTGATCTACCAGGAAGGCTTTTGATCTACCACCTCTCTTACTTTGGTTTAGATGTCCCCTATACAGGGTCTATCGAAAATCGTTGAGAAATTTGGGGGTTAGCTTTTCCATGTGCATGGATGTTTGCGATTCTACGATGAAACGCGTGATATTGAGCTGTAGTAATGTTCCTGTGTTGTAGGTGATATCTCTGGAGGATGAGCATACAACTGGGGATGAGGCCAGGATAAACTCCATTCAAAGGGGGTATGAAATATTAATTTTTTTATTACAAATATGAAGTAGCAAGGCTTGTAAGAGCTTATCGTATCAAGAAAAGGATGAGAACTGGCTCAAAATTTTTATTACAATTATGAAGTAGCAAGGCTTGTAAGAGCTTATCGTATGAAATGTTTGGCTAAATGTTAAACTGCTTCTATTTCGGCCAAATGGTCAGGGTTGTGCATATAGGCAATCTAAGACTAATATTCTCCACTTCAATTTTCGCAGCCGTAATATCAGAGTTGCCTAAAGGCCGGACCTCACTTTTTCCAAATGTGAAAATGCCACTACTTTTTTAATGTTGAGCTAAAATTGATTTCAAAATATTAAAATAACCGGCGCTCCGGGCTGCACAATATTCACTACAATCCGAGGCCTTTTCACCTTTTAAAAAATCTAAACTTTCGCAACTGTAGTTTTCATCCTTCAAAATTTTCGTTTGATGTTCGACGGTGTGACATGCGTTCCGGTGCGCACTTGAATGTAGGAAAACGCGCTTTTCGATTCGACAAAAAATTTCGATTCAAAAGTATACTGGTGTGAGAGAGAAGTTGCTATCATAGAGACCACGTTGCCCTCGTCATGTTGTTATTTTCGTTGTTATAATGAAAATATGAGCCTGTGACTATTTGGAAAAGATGGTCTTATTTTGAAAACCAAACAGTTTTAATGTTTTACGTTGAACGATTATATAATGCGTGCGTATCTGTTATATTTTTTTCTTAACATTTTTATTTAAATATACGCTTATTATCTTTTGAGGACATGTATTAAGGTACTTTATTTGAAGGGATCTCGACTCTGCTATTCCACCTTGGTTAAATGGGACTGATGGCGGAGGACCCTCTACTTCTAGATCATTCGGATCTCATCTCAATCCTCTATCGTCAGTTATCAATTATATGACATGAAAAGTTTTGATATGCAAAATCTCCATGATCCTTTCGTGGTAATGACTCTGTACCACATATGTATCTTATTCGAAAGTATTTAAAATATAGTTATTTTATTTTAACTTACTTCTTTCATACATACAACTCAATCCATTTTTGTTGGTTGTTCAAAACATTCAACACTTGCACGGTGAAACTCGCTAAGGGAAAAATCTCAGTACACCACGCTAGTTTGGACACGAAACTCTCGCCGTCTGACGCTCTCGCCACCCTGAATTTTGTACGGTTTTTAAAAAATTTCCCTGATATTACAGTAATATCTTATTGCATTTTCCTGATTTTTGAATTAAAAAATCACGGGAATAGTTACTTTTTAATATTTTGATAATTTCGTTATTCTGATTTAATAATTCAAATTTTCATGAATGAATATTCCATATGTACTCTGAAACATTTCGTTCATGAACATACAAACAAAAATGATTTTTTTTTCTTGTGATGTATAATGTGTACGAGGAAATTAGCACGATTCATTTATTCCACAGAGAATCAAATTATACAGAATAATAGAGCATGGTTCATCGATGACTAGAAAAAGCTACACTTACCCAGCGAGTCCAGGAACATACGTGTACGCTAGGGTTGGTGAAATCGGGCCAGCCCGGTATTCGTGTTTGAGAGTCGGGTGCTCGGCTGGCCCGACTCGGTTTGACCAACCTTCGTGTACGCGTACAAGACAGTCAGTTGTGAAGATGGGACGGACCACCATGCACTACTCATGACAAACATCGACATCACAACGTAATTATAATTAAATTTATCAGATGGGAATACAATTAGGGATAAAAGAAGTTAACGAGCCTGATGCATGCATTTTTTTCCCTTGAAGAATGCATGCATTTAACCGGCCTTCGGCCCATAGGTTTCTTTCAATGTAAATCATCAATCTTGGCCTATGGCCCAAAGCATTCTTTCGCTGTAGATCATCCATCTTGGACTACGGCCCACAGTATAAGCCTGAAGCTATTAACAAACGACAAAGAACTAAAATATAACGATAAAACTATAAAATCAACCTCGTAAATCGGTAAAAATACTTACTAAATATCCTTGGCAAAATTCCAAAAAATGGAATTATAAATATCCTACCCCGAAATTAGCTCGAAATCGACTATTTCAAGCTAATGTACGGTAATTTGGAAACGGTGGCCGACGTCACGACAATTAGGCGACATTCCCCAAATATACTGTATTTTGGGCGAGACGCAGAGGGGTTTTGCACGGGTGTTCTGTTCGCGTAATTTCACCGTGCTTGGCCTCAAAGTACCCCTGTGAGTGGTCCAAAGAAAAATAGAACTCAAATGTCTATGATCGTAATATAATGACCCCATGAGATAATCAATTGTCTGATTTCTTTATATATTTCTAAAAGAATCAAATTATTGAATTAATGACTTTTGTTGTATTTCAGTGGAAACGAGACGGATGGTACGAATAAAGAAGAATGTTGGAGAAGAGGAAATAAACAGGAGGGGAGGGGCATCGAAACGTCGTGGAGAGTGGAGAAGGAGAAGAAGGAGAAGGCGAAAAGGGAGAAACGAAGACACGAAGAAAAGAATAATGATGAGATCCTTGGAACGAGGGTTGGGTCGAGAAAGAACACTGCTCAATACTACTTCAACAAAATAATGAAAGGAGATTTGAGCATTGACGAGCTACAGAGGTGAGCGAGACCACTTTATGTGATATCATTCTAATTGAGTATTTGCACCGATCACTTACGTCCGATTATAGGATGAACGGAGAATTGACTACATTCGCGAACAGAATAAACTACTTGAAAGAAGAATGCAATCGTAAGTTGGCAGAGAAGATGGCCAATGGCCACTCCGCCAATGGTTCCTCCTCGAATACGGTTAGTGATTCAAAATAACATGCATTGCGCATTGCGCATGCAGTGCATTGCGCGTTTATGTTGTGCCACTTCAAGCAAAAAAAACAAAACAATTGAAGGATGAAATTGATAGAAGTGTTTGGATGAATGAAAAAAATGAATGAGAGTGAAGATGGTCATTGTAGGGGGGAATAGACGACGAGATCATTCACGTGGAGGAGTTGCCTGGTCCCTCATCGAGTGTCCACGACGACAGTGTCATCTTCTGCGATTTATAGTTATCTAGTGTAAGGTAAATGAAGATTGTTGAAATATATGTGGTAACACAATTCAAAATATATGTATAAAATTTGTTCGGTCAGAATACTTATCAAATTGTCCACTTTATTCGATAGTGATGAAATTAATTACCGATTATATCACGCTTTTCTTTTTAACGGATTTTCCTCGAAGGGTGTTCAATAAAGTTAATCGATATTTTTTGCTTTACTGTTTGTTGTCTAATGCTGTTTTCGGTTGAAGTACCGTATGATACCGTATGAACCATTCTCGTCATCGATCAAGGTTTGGTGGGCACAGATTTTTTATTTATATATTACTGTGAGAATAGAAAGCGTAGTCCGTGTTGTGGTGGGCGAGATTTAGTACATTTGTTTCTAAATATACGCGGAACGCGGAGGAAAAATGTTCCGCGTATACTTAGAAACAAATACACTAAATCTCGCCCACCACACCACGGACTACGCTTTCTATTCTCACAGTACTAGATGGTCATATACCAATCAATAATTAGCATACAAATCCGGTCATACGTCCACACACTGCGCTTTATATATATGTATAGATCACAGTTCTTTTTTGCATTTAACAATCATTTGATGACTACTAAATTTTGAACTTTACTTTTTTCTTACGGGGGTATTCACGGCCTTTCGCTCCCCCGCTTTAGAAACGGCCATAAAGGGGCGGAGCTCCCCCCCCCCCCCCCCCCCGACTTTTCGCTTTGGGGATCCAGTTCAAATCCCACGGGGCGTTACGGTTACGCGTTGCGAATTCAAGTTCATATCACGCCTCTTACCAGATAATCGATCAGATTCTGGCAAAGGGGTCACTTTTCGGTTTCGGGTTTTCGACGTTTTTGGGGTCTCCCATGCATGCCTAGCACCCCCCTGATTGGAATAGTCTCAGTGGCTGCTCCACATCGAGCTGCTGCACCTGTCGGGTGAACGCTTCTGACTTCGAGAGCTCCATTCTGTGCTTCAAAATTACAGTAGGAAGGCCGTTTTTGTTTTCCCAGGGTAACTTTTCATGCTCTATTCACCTATATTTTTCATTTAGCCTTAATTTAAGATATGTTCGAGCGACATTCAACTCAATTTATTTCAAAAACCGCTCGAAAAGCCACTGATTTTTTTGAATAGGCGTATGTAGCTTCTCAAGACGAGTCGTTTAAGGGGTTTAAGCTCCCATAACTCGGGGGGTAACATAGTGCCCCATGCGAATAACTTTTTTGAATGATTTGAACTTATTTTTCACTGCGTAATTTCATTGTTCTCCCTCTCATTTCTCGTCGTTCGCTCGCGCTCGTACGGCTTTTGACTATTTTGGTTGAGTTTCACAGAGAATGAGAGGGAGAACAATGAAATTACGCAGTGAAAAATAAGTTCAAATAATTCAAAAAAGTTTTTCGCATGGGGCACTAAGTTACCCCCCGAGTTATGGGAGCTTAAACCCCTTAAACGATTCGTCTTGAGAAGCTGCATACGCCTATTCCATAAAATCAGTGGCTTTTCGAGCGGTTTTTGAAATAAATTGAGCTGAATGTCACGCGAACATATCTTAAATTAAGGCTAAATGAAAAATATAGGTGAATAGAGCATGAAAAGTTACCCTGGGAAAACAAAACGGCCTTCCTACTGTAATTTTGAAGCACAGAATGGAGCTCTCGAAGTCAGAAACGTTCACCCGACAGGTGCAGCATCTCGATGAGGAGCACCCACTGAGACTATTCCAATCAGGGGGGTGCTAGGCATGCATGGGAGACCCCAAAAACGTCGAAAACCCGAAACCGAAAAGTGACCCCTTTGCCAGAATCCAGTCATTTTGGATCGATTCTCTCATAAGAGGCGTATTCTCTCTCATATTCTCTCATATTCCCGCGGGTGTGGTGCGTTGCGGTGCCACTCAGTTGGTGTCGGCTAGCCTTTCCCAGCTAATTATATGTTGCGCTTGTATTTTCTATTTTATAAGAAAAATCAATAAACGTAAATTATCGATTGAATATTAATGAAAAACAACAAATTAACCGGTTAGAAACCCCGCCCCCATTTTTTTCGAAACTCCCGCCACAGAAGTGCGCGCACACGGCCACGAAGGTGTGCGGTTGTCTAGCAAGCGCTCCCCTGTACAAAGGCAAGCAACAAAATCCAACAGCCTGAATCGCCGTGGGTATTTGACGCAGTTTGCGTGATCTATCATGTGCTTTTCTTCCTTATCAATATTCTTGGATAGCTTTCACAATAGGACTAAGCGACGGGGCTGACTCAGACGACTCTTATCGTTTTCGTTGACACGAAAGTCTACATGCATGTTTTGAGCATAGCACGACATTCTATATGAGCGAAAAAAGAGAGCGCAGAGAAATAGACAAAACCGCGACGCAACCGCCAGTGCGTTTGTCAGCTGGCGGATTATTGTGAAATAGGGCGTATATTGTTTCCCTCCAAAAGGCGCGTCCATAATTTGCGCGAACGTTTATTGTGTAGGTTGGATATGGCTCGGATAATCGATTGAATTTGCCCCTTGGTCGTGCTGAAGTGGGCGTGGAGAGAAGACCACGTGAGAGTGACTCTCGCTCCTCCCCCCTCCTCCCTCTCCTCCCTCTACTCATTCTCTCCCTTCTCTCTACTCCTTGCGTGTGACTCGAGTTGTCTCTCTATTCCCTCTCTCACTTGCTTCTACTTGTCTTCATGATACCTCCCTCCATCCCTCTCCCTCTCTTCTCTCTAACTTCCCCTTATTCGTCCCTCAAATCAGCCCGCTTCTCTTCTCATTCGATCTCACGCGCCAAAACTGCATTGTGCTTTCCCTCTTCTCGTCACCTTCTCTCCTTTATTCTACCTTTGTTTCGTAACTCGTCATTCTCGTGATTCCCTCTCTTCCTCTTTGTTCTCACTTCTTCCTATGTGATCTTTGATCTCTTCAGCCAGTGTATCATTATGAAGTGGGTCTACAAGGAGGAGAATAATTTCGAGAAGAGAAAGGCGGAGGGGGACAAGATCAGAAGGAAGTACCCCGATCGCATCCCCGTCATCGTCGAGAAGGCTCCCAAGAGCAGACTGAGGGATCTGGACAAGAAGAAGTATCTTGTCCCTTCTGATCTCACTGTCGGACAGTTCTACTTCCTCATCAGGAAGAGGTGAGGGGATGGAGAGGGAGAGAGGGGACAGATGGGGTCACTCGAACCACCCTCTGGCATAGGGTCATATAGAGGCCCCATCGATCGAGAAGGAAGAGAGGAGAGTGTCTCTCCCCTAGAGACCATCTCGACCCTTCCTTGGGAATTTCAAAATTTTGGAATTGTGATGTGGGGATGATGAGTTATTATGTATCACCTCTGTCTGTTAAGAATCCATCTCCGTCCTGAGGACGCCCTCTTCTTCTTCGTCAACAACGTCATCCCTCAGACGATGACGACGATGGGACAGTTGTACCAGGTACGGTAGAGAGGAAGGACTACTGTAGATATCGATTGGAGGAGTACTCGATAGTAGAAGAAGTAATAGTGTGGAAAGGAGGGAGAAGAAACGAGTTTGTGCTCAGTTGACTCGTCTCCTTCTCTTCCCTCTATTATTTCTTGATTCTAGAGTGAAGTTGTCTTCCTCGAGAATGGAGGGCGATAGGATCGATGAGGGAGGGAGGGAGGGGGGAGGGAGTAGTGGTCATGTGGTTGGTTAAGGATCATCACGAGGAGGATCTCTTCCTCTACATCGCCTATTCCGACGAGAGTGTCTACGGTGCATAGACAGAAGATGCACCCTGTGTAAGTAAGAGTGTACATAATGCCTTGTCTGTCCCTTAGCAGCAGTGACCTACTCTCCCTCAATCAATCAATATTCCGCCCACTCTCACTCTACACGAGTCCTTCTCTTTCTAAGCCCCTCCATCCCCATTCACTCACTCATTGCATATTGTATATAGGTTGAGTCAACTTCGTACATTGGCAGTAGAATGTCCCTCTCCGATATATTCGCCCCGCTTATCTTTCTCTTTCTTTTTGTCTCGTGAGGTATGAATAAACGTGTCCGTTGAATCGATTAATTTGTCTGATGGGTGAGACGTTGATTGAATATCGTCAATACTATTTCAAAATGCAGTTCACTTTGTGAGAGAAATAGAGGGAGGTCCATCGATGTGTTTACTCTCCGATGGAAGAGGAATCTCTCCCTCGCCTCTCTCCTCCCTCCTCTCCCTTCCCCATCGCACCGCCTTGTTTTGTGTTTCCTCGATCGATAACGGTTACCGAGCAACGAAATTCCTTTTCCCGTCATTGCGCATTTCAATCCACGGTTTAGCTGTGTATTTGTACTGTAAGATTTATGCAGCTAGTTGAATCAATAATTTGAGTTGGACATATTTCTAATGAAGTATATTTTGTGTCTGTTTCAGTTTCAGTAGCTGACAATAAGTTAAAAAGATGAGTGGAATGTATTTGTTTTTCTTGTCTTCTTAGTCATCTCCTTGCATCAGTTAGTGATGGAATTGCGAAATGAGAGAGGGAAGAAGGGAATAAAAGGTGACCGGAACAGCCACCTTCCCTTTTCCCTTCGAGAATTCTCATTACGGCATTTTTAAAGTTAGATACCCACACCCTTGAAAGTATTTGAATTTGTGCGCGTACCTGAGCACGCCCGCTCTCTCGTTTTTTGCATACTCTCACATCTTTTGCTGTGATCAGGCACGCGCGGAAATTCGAATAATTTCACGGGTGTTGGGTAACTTTAATTTTACTTGTTATGTGTTGGTTTAACCAACTATTCGAAACCTCTTGAATATGTTGAAATAGCACTTGTCGACAATTGTCGTCCCTACTTCTTCCCCATCTTCAAGAGGGGAGTGTTCACGTGTAACTTATTTCAAAATTAATGGATATTTAAAGTTACCCAACAACCGTGCAAAATTTTTTAATTGGCGCCTGAACAATACCTTACCACGAATTGCATGAACATGCACTAAGTACCGTAATTTAAAATGCGCGGTTTGTTTAAATATTGTTTAATCGATTATGTGGGCTTAAAGTTACCGGACGAGGACGAAACCCTGATCTGACCCTGATCTAGTCGCGTGTACGAGAGAGTATGCAAAAGTAAGAGAGCGCGGATCATTTCCTGCTTTCCCTTGAGGCTATTGTTGATTTTTAGCATTTTTGTTTATTCATGCTCAACTAAGTCAGCCATCGGCTATTCGATGGAGGACAAAAAATAGGGGGTCAATTTTGTCCTCGTCCGGTAACTTTAATAATGAAGTTTTTGCTGTTGAAATATATCTTTCTACAACCGGGCGAGAAACCAGGATGAATTTGGTATAGAACCGGGCTTGTGAACGCTAATTAATGCACACAAAGTATTCATGTTTCAAACCTCGCGGGAAAATCGGTCTTGAGCAGGGTTGCGCAACACATGTTTTGAGGTCGATTCTGTGACTAATTATTGATTTTCTGATTTTATTAGTATTGCATTTCTACTAGTCTCTTTTATGTCTATCAGTTTCAGGAATAAAAATATAGGCCATTTTGACGGTTGTTGGGTAACTTTAAGAGGCTCTGAAATCATTTTCATTTCATGCGTTTACTTTTAGCCAGAACGGAACATTTTATATGCTGACATTAGTTTCTGTCCGTCTCTCCTCCCCTCTCTCAATCCTCCCTTCCTCTCTGTCGGAAAGGTGACTATTTGTGGAATGAGTTCCTGTCACGTCGTCTCACTTTCCTCCAATCTCTCCAACTTTGCGCTATTCGCACAAACTATGCATTGCCCAGTTGATGAGGCTCGCTGAGCTCGAGTCTCTATCACTGCTCACTTTCACAATGTTGATGACTATTCGTACATTCCTCTCCCTCTCTCGTTCCTCCCTCACACTTGAAATCGATAAGTTGAATAGAAAATTGAGTAATAACATTTTCCATCCATTCATTCATCCGTTCATTTATTCATTCTCATTCAAACTGTTCATTCCGTGATACTCACCCCTCCCTCTTCTTTCCTCTACTCGCCACTCCTCAGTTTCTCCTTTCCTTTAGTTTCTTTCCTCTAAGAAGTATATAGAGTATCAAATTGTCTCGTGATTCGTGTCATCACTCCATTTCTTCACTCCAATAGTTCTGCTATGCTTTCTTGTGTTCGTTCTCCCTCTTATCATCCGTCTCTCATTTCATTTGTTTTGATCTACTGCTAATCACTCCTCGACTGGCCCATTCCATTCCCTTTCTTTCCAGATGGCTTCCGTCTTCGCTGGAGCAAAGCTGTTCAAGAATGGAGAGGGAGAGGCAGATTCGTCAGTCCTGGAGGGAAAGGTACCTACCATTCATACTTAGCTATACTTATCTATTTGTGTTTAGACCATTGGCATCTACTTCTCTGCACACTGGTGAGTCAATCTTATGGTTGTATGGGAGTGAGTGAGATAAAGAATGGCTCGAATACGATAGATATTCCATATCTAGGATATCGATTATTGTAAAGGTAATTAAAAAGAGTAGGCCGAGATAGGCTCACCCAAGTGGCAGAAATAAACTTAGACAATCGTAGACAACATCATTCCAGTGCCACTACTAAGCTAGAACTACTGATATGTTACTCGTAATGGGTGAGATACATGCAAAAATAGCATGGATTGGATGGGGGAGGAAGAAAGAAGGGAAGGGGAAGGGATTTTCAGGTGCCCCCCGTGTCGCAAATTCACCCCTCTTCTCAAGGATTTCCACGCTGAACTGGTAGATGATGACGCCGAGTTCGAGATCGTATTTGTCTCCTTCGACAGGTAGAGAGAGAGAGGGAGGAGAGGAGAGTGATGATCTTTGGTCTTTGAGGAGCGAGGCTGATCTGAAGGCGTACCTGGACGAGGCACATGGCAACTGGTACTACCTCGGATTGGGAGATGAACTCATTCAGGTACGGTAGAGAGATGAGATACGGTAGGGTCATTGAAACGACAGGGAGAGCAGTAATCCCTTTCTGAGGGAATGCCCTTCTCGCACCTCTTACGTTCCCATTCTGACTATGTGCGAATACTCTCGTTGGAACTCCGCCAGAAGGACTAGGGCAGTACTTTTAGAAGTCGAGTAGTGAATAAATAGAAGAGCCTGTGGAAAAAAAATGGTTGTCTCTCTCACCGAACACTGAACTAGGGAAGTGGCCAGGTGGGATGGGAAGGCTTACAAAAAGTGCGCATGAAAAGAGAGAAAGAGACAGACTGAGTCATACCCAGGGATTGAATAGGGAGAATGGGAAAAGGGGAAAATAGGATTAGTGGCGTGTTCGGTATTGATCGATGGATGAAATGATTACAGTAATCCGATCGATAATTGTAGTCTCTCTCTGCGAAGTACGAGGTGTCTGGCATCCCTGCCCTCATAATTCTCAAGCCCAATGGCGATCTGGTGACTAAGAATGGCCGAGCTGATGTGCAGGTATCCCCTCCCTTGTCGATCTCTCGTTACCCCTATTATTCCAGGCGAAGGCTCCTGCTCAGGCACTCAAGGCATGGACCTCCTGAAGAGTCTCTCTATACCATCCCATCCACCCTATTCCATTCCCCAAATTGATGATGCTAAACACTTATGTATGAAACCCGAGTTCCCTATTGTAGTGAGTATCGATTGTATGGACATATTGCAAGAATCTAATAAACGGTGGATCGATATTCTCTTTATTTCTCAAGGGTAAGTGTCTTGGGCGAGTGCTTGTGTATGTTCTATAGTTACTATGACTACTACTCTTTTCGATCTCTTTTTCTCGATTCCTTCTCGTCTGTCTCTCCCTCCCTCCCTCCCCCCTCTTCTCCTCTGATTCCCCATCTATTTGGATGCTCTCCTACTCGCAAGTGTCACTCAGTCGATGGTCTCTGTCCATTCATTCCAATCGACTCGATTCATTCCCTCCATGATAACACTGACACTCCCTCTCACAGGTCTTAATCATTTCCCTTTCCTCAGGGGGTCTCTCCTCTCCTCCATCCCTTCCATCCCCTCCTTCTCCTCTCAAGTTCTCATTCTTCTTCTATTTGTCTTAGTACCTCTTCGATCTTTCCCTTGGTAACTCTTTCCTTCTCTCTCAGATGTGTCGTGAATCCCTTCGTAGTCTTCCTCCTTCTTCCTCTTCTCTCATGGTTCACACTCCTCTGAGGAGATCTCTCCAATTGGATGTCTCCTCTCTTCGATTACCCAAGGTTTACTCACCCTTCCCATTCAACTCACTCAACACATCCACTTGACAGGACCAAGCGGTCGAAGTCGATATAAGACCACCTTCCCAATCTACGATTATCGATCGCGTGGCAACTGTTGGGCGGAGGAACTACCGTACCATAGCATACGGTATTGTGATCACTTGCGTGAGTTATCGGTCCGTCTCGATCGATAAGAGGCCCTCTCATTACAGTACGCCATCGGCTTAATGGAATAT
Organism: Pristionchus mayeri; assembly: GCA_036245805.1. Taxonomy (NCBI): domain Eukaryota; kingdom Metazoa; phylum Nematoda; class Chromadorea; order Rhabditida; family Neodiplogasteridae; genus Pristionchus; species Pristionchus mayeri. Next base: position 21,842,700 of record BTRK01000002.1, on the reverse strand, counting down.
TTATATCTTCGCTTAAATGTGGCAGTCTCTTCTTCCAATGGTTTCTTCATTCTTTCCTTTTTTCTCTCGGAATTTATGAGCTATCAAACAGGATTTTATGAACCATCGATGAAGATTATTGAAGAGAAGGAGCAATTTTCGCCCTTTTAGTGCAGTGATGAATAGAATGTTGAGGTGCGGTTTCCCTCTCGAGTGACGGGAAGGGCAAGGACGCCTTCCACTACATCGTCGCTGTCGTCGTCTTCTTCTCCATCGCTCTCTTCCAACTCATAGTCAGTCGCTTCCCCTTCCATCTCCTATCGACCCATTCAGTGTTTCTTCGGATTGACTCTCTCGGAGAGATTCCTCTCTCTGATGAAGAAGCGCGCCCTCGTCCATCCCGTCCCTTCCAATATATCTGTCATCATCAACACTACGATCCAGAAGACTTTTGGTCAGTCAAACAGTAACATCCCAACTCTCACATCACACCACCTTTATGGGGGGTAGCAGTAAAATGAAATTGGTATGACTAATTTTGAACCATCAATTTCAAGAGAGTGATAAATAGAAAGGGAGCCTCTCACTGATTCTTCTATTTATACCCTTACCTTGCAAGTTTGTTTGGCTAGGAGGGGATGGAGGGGGGTGGAGGGGATGGAGGGGGAAGGATGGTCTTCGTTCAGTCTGCTACGGGATGTGCTCTCTCATCGTCTGCATGCTCATCTTCTACATGCTCGGAATCGAGGTTCGTCTCGATGGAGTGAACACTTCTTCCTCCTCAACCCTTCCTTTTCCCTTCCTCTTTCTTTCATCCTTCTTCTCTGAGAGTGGATGAGGGAAGGGGAATGGTCTACTCTGACTCACTAATACAGAGATATTAGATGAAATAAGGAATGTATATGGTTGAGGATTCGTTGGACGTGACAGCCTCGACAGTGTGCACGTATCTCTTCGACGTCTTCGTCCTTCTCTACTTCCTCTGCTTTCCCCTTATCACACTCATCTACCATCCCCATATCTACTGCACTAAAGAGTAAGCAAGGAAAAGAACGAGACATAGCGATCGCAAATGGACGCAATGTCTCTAAGTCGAGTGAAAAACTATTTCTTAATGCTGTTCCATGATTAGAGTAGTCTTCTTTTACCATAGGTCTCACCCTTCCCATTTCATTTCTTTCATTCTGATCCCACTCGGGTCACCCTCAAGGAAGCAGCTCACTCATCGATATCTCTCTATTACAGTATCCAGCCTACAGTCTCTTCCCCATCTCGATACTCCGTCCTTCCCGGTCCCACAGCTTCTCCCATCAATCAATTCGATGCGATCCCTCCTCTTTCTCCTCGTGACCTCCCTAGGCCCAGACCCTATCGAACGATAACTACAGTATAGAGATCAAAGATCACCCTCTCATCCCAGTTTCAATCCAGTGCTTTCCATTCCATCACGTCTAAGTCATTCTCACGAGTCCTCGCATTTTTGCATTCATCGGGTATTTTCTCAAATCTGTTTCTCAAATGACATTACTTCATTTCAATTGCATTGGCAATCCTGTGAATTTTCCGTGTCCACGTGTAAATATATTAACCGATCCTTTTTCGACTGAAAGTCCAATGTTCTGCGAACAAAGCAAACGAATCGTAGTGATCCGACTCTGCCAAAATAACTTTATCCTAATAAAAAATATGCATTCACTGGGTTGGATTCTAGATCCCTCGGGTATTTATGAGACACTAACGAATTGATAATGGGGAAGAAGCAGGAGTACAGTGGATTCTAGATAGTGAATACATAAATGGAAGATTGCGATCATTTCAATGGTCCGCTCCGACGGCGTGGGAGATTCTCTCGAAGCAAGGAGATTGGTGAGAGGGAGAAGGACCACGATGAGATCCCCTCTCACTCTCTTCGATCAGACGACGAGTCTCACTATTCAGATAGGCAGGAGACTTCGATCCCATGCGAACACTGCAATCACTCCCTCTCTCTCCCCCATCTCCCCTCTCTGATCGTACTCAGTGGGTAGTCCAGTCTGGTGTGAGTATTCCTCAGCAGCAGTCTCAGTGGAGTAGAGATTCATGGGGGAATTGTACTGCATGTGATGGATGGATGCTCCTGGAGAGAGATCACGACGAGAGCGAGAAGAGGGAGAATGGTAGAAGACTCGGTCTGATTACATCATCATAGACAAGGAGATAGGGGGGACTGACTAGGGGAGAGAGTCGATTCCCTTCCTCTGTTCGATGTATCGATCAGTGTCTGTTGAGTGACTGGGATGGATCGGGAGAAGGAGTCCCCACCCTGGGGAGCACTGAAATGAACCATCTCTCCATCATTCTCATTGCAAGGACGTTTCAGTGAGATTAGACTTACTTTGCGTATCCATTGTTGCTGTAAGCTCCTCCGACCTTAGTGGGAGCAGCATTGTAGTTGATGGTCTGGCTACCGTATTCGGCAACACCGTATCCTCCATTCTGGTGTCCTCCATTGGTGGTGTGAGAAGTGGTGTAGTTGCCGTATCCTGGCCCATTACCCTTTGTTGCACTGTGAGTGCCTCCATTGGTGGAATAGGAGTGAGTGGTGTTGATGGGGATGGAAGTAGTGAAGGGAGCACGAGAGGAGGATGAGCCGAGAGGAGCAGAAGATGTCTAAGGAAAGAAAGAGAGGGAGAGGGGGGGGGGAGGGGAATACCGTGTTGGAATAGGCGTAGTTCTTCGTCTCATTGCGAGTAGAGTAATTCGCTCCCTGGGTGAAAGATGGGTTATTCCAAGAAGAATTCGAAATGGCCGAAGAGACTTGACTGCGACCATGATCCTGCGTAGAAGATAGAGATTATCTATTGATCGGTAGGTCACTCACTTGATTGAAGGCACTTCGAAGACGAGAGTCAATGTGATCTACCACCACTTCGTTTCCCTTCTCAGTGAGACTCCATGGAAGACAAGTGTGAGAAGTCACCAGTCTGCAATGGGAACCATAGTACAGATTGGGCTCCGAATGGGGCTAAAGATTACCTAGTAAGTACCATGTCGACATCGAGTCTCCTCTCAGCCAGAATCCTCTCAGCCTCCTCTCTTCCTACTCTCATTCCACAAACGTCGACGACAGTATCATTCACGAGAACGCCCGCCTTGGAAGAGAGACCATCGGGAGAAACCTGAGAAGCGATTAAGGGAGAGATCAAAGATCATCAGCTGCTCACCGATGAGACAATGACGTCATTCCCTCTAGAGGAGAAGGAGAGAGCCCACGGAATGGAAGGATCAGATCGACTCATGCGGACGACTACCCGTTCAGTCGTCATTCTTACTGTGAAAAAAAAGAGATAGTGGTAGAATGTCAAAATTAGACAGTGTGGTCTAATGAAATGACTGCTGCGTGAGACGAGATGCTGTTACGTAGAGGAGATGATAGATGAGAGGGAGGAACAGGTGGAGGAGGGATGGGGGGGGGGGGGGAGGGAGGGGGAGGGGGAGGGGGATGGATCGATATCCGGGTATGATATTGAGTTAATGAGAAAACACATGGACGTAAGTCGAACGATTGATCAGAAGGAATTAACAGGATCGATCAGAGAGTATTAAAAAGTCATGATAAAATAAATAGCCAAAATAAAAAGAGAAATATTCGGAAGAAGCTGAAGAGAGAAGAGATGGAGCTACTGAATGACGAAAGAACATACGTCAATCGTAAATGAGCCATTGGAACTAATTGGAGATAAAGAAGTATTCTGTATTCTGACACCGTTGATTGGAGAGAACATTGCGAATAAAGGACTTGCAGTAGGATGAGAGGAGAGAGAGAGAGAGAGGAGATCTCCTTTGATCGGGGATCATGGACGAGATAACAATAAAGCAGAGGAAAGAAAACATCTGAGGAGAGAGAAGAGGAAGGGGAGGAGCGTGGGAGAAGTTGAGAAGAGAGGGGCGAACAACTGTCGTGAGAAGGAATAGGTCAAAAAGATAGACTCCTCCTGAATTCACTCGCTGTAAGGGAAGGCATAATCGATATTATGCGATGTTTGCAACAAAGGCCAATCAGTGAAAATACTCGATTTATTTATCGAAGACAGAGAAAGAAGAGGAGATTCGATTAAATGAGAGAGGAAGAGAGAAGAGTGAATGGTTTACGGAGATCACTTCATTGTGGTAGTCAGAGGATTCTCCACTCATACGCAGTCTCTCTCTTCGACGCGAGCGGTCGAATGAGAGACTTGTCTACAATGGGAGAGGGAGACGGATGGATGTTCTGGAGTCGAGTCTACGATGACGTCAATCTACGACACACAATGAACCAGAAGAGCATGGTCAGTTCGTATACCGTAGTCTCGATTGATTACCGTACTCCTTTGAGAATCCCACGATGGCTCAGTTGCTTGCCTCTCCTCTATTGGTCAAATCAGAGCTGGTGTTTCTGAATGTCCCGAGGATGGGATTGAATCAGACACAGATGATTCGACAGCTGATCTCCCATCACGTCCGTCCCAATATATCCATACTCGATATCACGATAACAAATAGAAGATGGTGAGAGAGGACAAAGATCAAAGAGCAATCTCCACTCAGGATTCTGAAATTCGCGAAGAAAGAAGATGCAGTGGAAGTAATGACGAAGATGGACAGTGTGAAGTACAGAGGGAAACCACTCGTCGTCAGAATAAACAACAACGAATGCAATGATAAGGTGAGAGAATGGTTGATCTTTGATCTCTGATGGTTTCAGCCCGAACCACCTGCTAACTCTCCCCACAAATTATTCGAGAAACTTGGGATCGGAGCAAATCGAGAAGAGGCAATTGAAGCAGTTCGAATGGAGAAAGACGCGATTTGGACGGGATGTGAGATGAATGAAATCAACTCATTCAAGAGGTGAAGGGATGGAGAAGGGATTGAAGTGAATGTGATGATCAGGGAGTTGATGGATATGCTAATGAGGAAGGAGGGATCAGTCTCTTCCATCTCTCACATGGAGGAACTGGGAAAAATGAGGAGAAAAGGAATTATTTCTGATGCTCTCAATCTATGGCCACTCGGAATCGTGAGGTACTGTAGATGTACCGTACACGGAGTACTGTACCCTTATTGTAGAATGTTCTCTCCCGACATTCGACTGACTGGTCGATACATGAGTGTGTTGGGTAGAGATGATCATCCTGCCCTCATCAGAAAAGCATCCTCGGAGGTAGATCAGCGTATTTATTGATCGTTATTATCATATGTGATTCCTTGAGGGTCCCTTGGTCTCTCTCGAGGAATGGGAAGCGATTCCATCTCAGAATGTGAGAACGGACTTCCAACTAGTGGCGTATGCTGGCGCACTACTCTCTCACTACGGACCGCAACACGTTTTCGTCGACATTCCATGGTACGATAGCCTTAGATACAGTAATCAATTGATAATTGAAGGCGTCTCTTGTGCCATTCGGTCCGTTCGGTGTGGCCGATGAATCCCCTCGAGTTGGCTGAATTCGTAGTGGAAAAGAGCTGTAATCTGCTCATCCACAACGAGATACTGTATCAGACTTCATCGATCGCCCATCGAAGAGCCCTCACGCAGACGATTGTCCCCTCCGGCATTTGAGAGATCACTCAGCATTATTTGATTCCACTCCATCATCTCGACCCGTCGTATAAACGATCTAATGCTTTATTATGTTAAATGGAAAAATTGAAATAAATTTGTACATATAACCATCTTGTTAAACTTAAAATGGCAATACAATTAGAAGGCTCCGTCCATTTTCACGATGTGCAATCTTGAGAAATGGGCGAAATGGCTTATTTTCTTAAACAAATAAAATTGTGATCATTTCCATTTTGAACTCTTTTCTTATTTTTCCTCCACGATACTAATATTCAGCGCCTTAAGAAGAGTATGGAAAATTTACGAAGAAAATAAGTGCAATGAAAATTTAAATTACAGTACATCAGTGATACAGTATTTACAGTTTCGAGCACTGTAATACGGTATGTCTCATAAATCGACTATGCCTAGCACCGGCACGCCGCGGCATTTCTTTACATTTTGCAGATATTTCTAAATTCATTGAAATTGCTATCGGGATGCGTTGTATTGTTTATTCACTCTTTACTCCTCTTCCATTGCCAAGTATTAACCTTTTTGAATGAGTATTATATTTTCAACCTTTATCAGCTAGTCTAAGTATTAAAATTGTGAAATATTTACCCAATGTACTTTAATCCTAAGTTTTATTGTCTCCTAGCTGGTCAATCAGCTGGCCATAGCTTCTATTCACAAACTCATTGTGTATGTACGTGGTGTATTGGGGGAAATATCGCCTCCTTGTATTTGGTCGGTACCATAACTAAGTAGCTACCTTTGTTCCTCCTCTGTTTCTTATTTAACTAGCAGTGTGTCTACTTCGGTATTATTGCTCGTGGATTAGGCAAGAGAACGTGCATTCCAGATGGTGGTAAGGAGAGTGGATGGCAGTTGCTCGTGGCCTTCCCTAGCAGAAACAGCCGGTCAGTTCCCTCCTCTCCCCTCAGAGAGGACTCGACCCCTCTTTCTTTCCCCTGCTTCCTCTCTTTTTGCACCCTTTCCCAATAGCCCCTTCTCGATCTTTCGGACACTTCTTCACTTCTAATGTCAAATGAAGGGTGTTCCAATTGAAGAAAGAAATTTGATTCTTTCCGTTTTGTTCATTTATCAGCTCTTTTTTTAAATCTCACTCGATTTTAGGCAGTTTTCAGTGTAATTTTGTGTAACTCTATTTTCTATCCTAGCCCAGATCTATGATATTCTTCTCAATATCCCCCTATTCAGGATGCGGTTGTTACTTCTCCTACTGGGAAGTACTCTCCTCTTTCTCGCCCATACAACTGAAGTCGTCGTTGTAACTGTTGCGACCGAGAATAACGAGGGGCTGAGGAGGTGAGCTTCTTCTTCCTTTCCATTCTCCTCCTTCTGTCTAGGTATCTCCGTTCTGCTCAGAGATTTGGATTTGATGTGCAAGTTTATGGATTAGATGAGGAATGGAAGGGAGGGGACACGAGGATTGAGCAGGTTGATTCCTATTATTGTTACTTGCACTTCATTCTTGGATGTGCAGGGAGGAGGGCAGAAGATTCGAATTCTTCGTCGAGAGTTGGAGAAATACAAAGATAAGAAGGACACCATCATCATATTCACTGACGCGTATGCCAATTGGTTTAAGTCTTAGCCTAATTCGCATCCAAACATCGTCGTAAAATTCGTGGTAAAAAGATGAGTAGTGATTGTGTATTGTTCTTATATACAAGTGAAAAGAAGTAATATTTCTTTGAAGGTACGATGTGACCTGGACGAATGGAGTGGAGGAAGTAATTGATAGATTCACCTTCCACTACTCCCATCTCAGAATTCTATTCGGGGCAGAACCATTCTGCTGGCCCAAGAAAGAATTGGCCATTGAGTATCCTCTCGTCGAATTCGGAAAGAGGTCAGCTAATTCCCAAGCTATCGACGATATTTAGGCAATTTCTTTTATTGATTAATTATTTGTAGATATCTGAATTCTGGTCTCTTCATGGGATACGCTCCCGAGATATATCGGATGCTTTCCCTGAAGGAAGTCCAGGACAAAGACGACGATCAACTCTACTTCACCATGATCTACCTCGATGAGCAATTGAGAGTGAGTGATCTCCATTCGAATGAGACTGTCTCAGCGAACGAAGGAAAGAAGAATAATTACAGAAGGAACTCAAAATGGGGCTGGATTCCATCTCTCGAATCTTCCAAAACTTAAATGGAGTCCAAGAAGAAGTCAAGCTGGAGTTCAACGATGAAGGAATCCCTTCCGTGAGTTTCCCATTTATTCAGCAATATCTGGGCTATAAATGAGTATTTTACTATTGGAGGTGTTCAATACTCCGTACAACAGTCATCCCGCCCTCGTTCACGGAAACGGAGACTCCAAACTGTATCTGAACTACCTCTCGAATTACGTGGGAGAATGGAGTGTGGAGAAGGGATGTGTGCGATGCGAAGAGAGAAAGAAAATGGAGGTGAGAAGGAAATGGATTACTTTGTGTTAGTAGTATGCATATAACAACACCCTTGGCAGAGTGAAGAGGAGAACGCGGAAGAGTCGATAGTTCTTCCCACCATCTCACTCGCAGTCTTCGTGTCATCTACTCCATTCGTCGAAGAGGTATTCCATTCTCTTCACCCATCACGAATTTCGATCCGTTTGTAGGTGTTGAATGCACTTTCTGCCCAAGACTACCCCAAGTCTAAAATCCATCTCTTCATCTACAACAGTCAGCCTTTCCATCTCGAAACGGTCAGTTATAACCATTCGCCTTGAGGAATTATAGTTTAGCAGACTCATTATGCGGAGATGGTAAAAAATGTACCGTTGCAGGTGTCGAAGTGGGCGGAGTCTGGGAAGGGAGAATTCATCTCTCGCACTATCATCAATGTGGATATGGAAACAGGAGAGAGAGAAGCGAGGCAGAAGGCATTGTGAGTCCTTCCCATCTCTCATCGATTCCTTCCATTCTCACAGGGAATCGATGGAATCTCGAGGATCGGAGTACATCTTGATGATGAATGGAGATGTGTATCTGCAGAGGGAAGAAGCACTGAGGGATCTAGTGAAGAAGAGTCTCTTCTACGACACGTGAGTCCCCCCCCGCCTCCATCTCCATCTCTCCCCATGCAGTGACATCATCTCGCCCGTCCTCAATCAGCCAGGCAAGCTCTTCTCCAACTTCTGGGGGGCAATTGCAGAAAATGGATACTATGCGAGGAGCGAAGACTACGTAGACATACTCAATGTGAGCCACCATTTCTCTCCTCTATCATTCACTCATTCCTAGATAAAACTACCATTTGTCAGTTATTGAGACAATAGATGAATCTCTCGTCACAAGTATGTTAAGGGAGTGCGAGTGGGAGTGTGGAATGTGCCCTTCGTCTCTTCTCCCCTCCTTATCAAGGGAGATCTCGTGAAGAAGATCTCTTCCTCTCGTCCCTTCCACTACAACATGGACCTCGATCCCGATATGAGCTTCGCCCTCTACGCAAGACACAAGGTACAGTGGATATCCCATCGAGAATAATCAAGGGGCCTTTCAGGGTCATTTCTTGCACGTCACCAATGAGGATTCTGATGGATTCCTCGTCGTGTCCGAAGAATTCGTAGAAGATCTCCAGAAGGGAAGACTACACACTGAGATGTGGCAAATATTCGCCAATCGATGGGTCAGATCCCCTCTCCTCTTCCCCTCCCCTCCCCTTCCCTCCTCTCATGATTGGTTTCGTTCAGTTGTGGGAACAGCGATATCTCCATGCAGACTACGTGAAGATTCTGAATGGGCCAGTGGAGGAAGTGCCCCAGCCTTGCCCCGGTATCGCACTTACACCTAGTTACGACTATAGAAAATTCTGTGTCTATTACTGAAGTCCAGAGTGTGAACTGATAATGAAGGAGTCAATTGATGGATGGATGACCTTTCATTTTGAGACGTATACGACTACGCCCTTCTCTCTCCTCGATTCTGTGCGGAGTTGATCGAGGAGATGGAACACTTCGGGGAATGGAGTGATGGGAGTAACAGTGACAAGAGACTCGCTGGAGGATACGAAAATGTCCCCACCAGAGATATACACATGAATCAGGTGAGAAGAAGAGAGAGAGATAAAGAGATAAATGGGGTCATCAAATTTCGGCTACGACTCCTAGCTTAGGAGTGCGATATTCACTCAAAAAATTCCACTGACACACACAAATGATAGCTACTTTATGTTTCCTCTCTAACTTTCTGTTAGACCAGTATGAGGTTGGGAAATAGGAGGGATGAATCAGATAAAATTTTAATTTATCTAACCCGAAAATTCGAAGGACATGCCCATGAACAAATAAGTGTCGCTTCGATGGTAGTAACTGATTCGCTCCCCTGGCAGGTTGGATTCGAGAGGGAATGGCTCTTCTTCATCGACGAGTACGTCCGTCCAATGCAGGAGAAGGTGTTCATCGGATACTTCAAGAAGGTGAGGACATCTCCATCGAAGGGAGAGAGAGAGAGGGGAGGGAAGACATCTCCATGGAGGGAATAGAGGAGGAATTGCAGCCAATCGATTCTCACATGATGTTCGTTGTTCGGTACAAACCCGAGGAGCAGGCGAGTCTCCGTCCCCATCACGATGCCTCCACCTTCTCCATCGATATCGCACTCAATCAGGTCACTATTCCGTCCTTTCTACTCCGTTTATCGAGTAAGGATCAGTGGTATTCGTAGGCCCTCTAAGTTAGTGGACTGAAGAAAAGCATGAATACGGTATATATTCTTTATACTTCTTATCACGAACTAACTTTATTATTGGTTTTTTACAATTTTTGTAATTCATTTTAAAGGTTTAAAAAATGATGCCGTGATACAGAGAACTCGAGGACCCAATATTGCTGTTTCAATAGCATAATCCAATGTACTCATTTAGTGATGAGGACCCTTGGGGAATCCACATAGGATTTAGTGATTCCCGATCGCGACAGATGATCCCTCGAACCTTATCGAGCAGGTCACTTGAAGAATTGGCGGAAGTGCCTGATCACGCCAATACTAGAAAAAGAGTGTAAAAGGGAGAGACCGCGCATGATCGCATGAACTCAATTGAGCTCAACCAGATCTCCCCTGATGTTAATATTGATTTTCGATTTTTTCATTATTAAATTTTGACTTTGGGCCACATTTTAGTATATTATGAAATAAAAGTTCTTTCATGGTTGTTGGGTAACTTTAAGAGATATTAGGTTGTTGCAAAAGTCTTGCGGTTTTTTGTGTCCGTACTTTGAACTATCATAATTCTTTTGTCACAAATCACAATGACTAACAAACAGAGCAGTATTTAGATGTATGCTTGTACTTTAAATACCTACATTTCAATCAATCCGATATCACGATCAACGCTATAAATTATGATGAACACAATTGCAATTGATTCTCAAAATTTTGCATTAAATGTATTTTACTGGATATTTGCTGGCAAAATTCACGAAACCTGCCCATACCGATGTCTGGGAAGTATCACGTATACCCTTTCAGAAAATATGTTTCAACTGTGTCCCGATTACGATTGGACCGAATTACATGCTATTGAAAATATGCTGTCGATTCTTGTTACATGAAACTTGTTCAGATTTTTTGCATCGAAGACCAAGCATATAGGCTCCACTATGAGTGCGCTATATTCACCCACCAAGAGGATTCATACACAGAAAAAATATTGGCGCCTGCATCTTTCTCGTTTCAGAAAATTTGAATTTCTTATTTTTCAAAAATATGCGAAATCAACATAAAAATGCAAAATTTAGTCATTTACACTTCAATGCATTCCTCGAAAGGATGTAACTTCCATCATCCATGAGAAAAAGTATATATAGGGTAAAGATGGGAGCTTCATATAACCACCAGGAATTGAGCATGCATGCTTCAGAGGAAACAGAATATTGAGAAATGTGTCGTTTTCGATGGATAAATTTTCGAAATTTTAACTTTGTCCTGTTCTCGCCTCCTCTATTAGGCAATGCTGATAGGGTGCGCTTATGAAAGCGTATACAAGGCCTTATTAAATCAATATTCGTAAGTTCATTGATCAATCCAACATGAAGATGGAAGGCAAAATGTCAAAAAACCGCAAGACTTTTGCAACAACCTAATACTATCTGAGTGGATGAAAATATGCTTGGCACTAGCGAAAAAAACGAATTCCTCCATAATTGGCATACATGCAGTACTCGGTGAGTATACCTCAGGCGTAGCTTATTTAGTGTTCTAAATCATGTATAGAGAAATGAGATACACCTTTGTCCGAAAACGCTAATTTTATCGATCTGAACGAGTTATATCTCTAAAAATGCGCAATATTCAATAGGTCGTTCCTACCAATTTTCATACGATTTCGATAAAAGTATTTGTGAAAAAACGCAAAATTCGAAACATTTTACCTTTGTTCAATTTTACCTCCTTCAGATGGGTATAGGGAGACCATTTTTATTCTTTGCATTTCTAGCACTGGATACTAACTAACTATTAAAAAATTTAAATTTAAATCTGAAAATAATGTTGGGAGAAATTGGCAAATAACGGCTGACCACAAATAAAGTCAGTTTATGATAATGCCAGTGGCCTACCGTACCCCAATTGAACCAGAGGAAATGAGTTCTAGACTTATCCCTACGCAGTACTCGATGAGGGAAATCCACCAGCATCAACAAAATTTCGATATGCATACGCGCGCGAGAGAGCGCTGATGATAAAATTTCGAGAGATTACTGTAGTTTTTGAAAATCATCGCTCTGTCGAGCGCGCAAGCGTATCGAAATTTTGTTGATGCTGGTGGATTTCCCTCATCGAGTACTGTGTAATGGATAAGTCTAGAACTCATTTCATCTGGTTCGATTGGGGTACGGTAGGCCACTGGCATTATCATAAACTGACTTTATTTAAGGTTGTCAGCCGATATTTGCCAATTTCTCCCAACATTATTTTTTAATTTTAATTTATATTTTTTAATAGTTAGTTAGTATCCAGGGCTACAAATGCAAGGAATAAAAATGGTCTCCCTATACCCATCTGAAGGAGGTAAAATTGAACAAAGGAAAAATATTTCGATTTTTGCGTTTTTTCACAAGTACTTTTATCGAATCGTATGAAAATTGGTAGGTACGACCTATTCAATATTGCGAATTTTTAGAGATATAACTCGTTCAGATCGATAGCGAAATGGCAAATTTCGAAAATTAGCGTTTTCGGACAAAGGTGTATCTCATTTCTCTATACGTGATTTAGAACACTAAATAAGCTACGCCTGAGGTATACTCACCGAGTACTGCATGTATGCCAATTATGGAGGAATTCGTTTTTTTCGCTAGTGCCAAGCGTCTACACAAAAATGTTCACTCACTCAGACAGTCTCTCTTAGATCGATAACAGATATCAGGTAGTCAAAATCAAGTTCTCTCTGCATATTAAAATAGTGGGCTGAAGAATAGAAAAATCGAGAAAAGACATTTTAGCTTAGTGGGATCGAGCTTATTTACAGTGGACCCACTATCTTAGTGGGATTTGAACGTTGAAAATCTGCTAAGTTAGTGGGATGTAAGCGAGAAGATTCGAGAAAGTGATTAGACCACAAAGTTAGTGGGTTCGAGATCTAGACGGTGATAAGACATTTCGACAAAACGAAATTGAAAAATACCGTTTCGAAAAACCTTAAAAAACGGACATTTCGAAAAATTCACTTCGAAAAAGGACTTTCGAAAAAATCTCCTAAAATATTATTTCTACTAATTGTCTTTGTAGTTTCAGGTTCTTCTGCACCATTTGTAAGATAATTGAAAATATAAAAGGTAAAGCAATAATTTAATCGAGTTAAAATTGCGGTAAAAAGCATGTGCTCGCTCCCAATTTTTCGAAATGTCCTTTTTCGAAGTGAATTTTTCGAAATGTCCGTTTTCGAAATGTCATTTTTCAATTTTGTTTTGTCGAAATGTCTTATCACCCCTCAAAACATCAAAACTGTTAGAGCCACACTTGCTTTATCCACCTAAGCTTTCCTGTCTGTCCATTGCTTGCTATTGATATTTGTTGTCCTTTTTAATCATTCATTAGTTGCAAATGTGAAAAATCTACCACACAATCAACCAATCACTCGAGCCTAGAAATCCCTTCTCCTTCTTTAATGATCTTTCAACCGCCGCCGAATCAAACATCAGAACTAATCAAATTTTTAAAAATATGATTAAGTTCAATAACAGGGTATTATCGTAAAGAAAATATTATTGATTGATCTTAAAAATTACATAAGATTAATCTCACAAACTTAGTGGGGAATTCCCACTATGATAGTGGGAATGGTCCCACTAACTTAGTGGTGAGGATCCCACTAACTTAGAGGGCCTACGAATAGCCCAGATCCTTCATGCGTTTATCAATAATTGCAGAGGGGAGTCGATTTCGAGGGAGGCGGAGTCAGATACGTGAGGTACAACTGCACTGTTCCCGCGGATGAAGTTGGTGAGTGTGGGGTAATGTAGGACTACGGTGTAATGAGGGAGTACTGTAATCGGATGCTTGCAGGTCACACGATGATGTTCCCTGGTCGTCTGACCCATCTGCACGAGGGACTACCCACCACGATGGGAACCAGATACATCCTCGTCTCATTCATCAACCCCTGATCATCGATTACTCCCTCTCTCCCTTGCCATAACTTATGCTGCTTTAACACTGTTGCCAACTGAACTTACTCTGTGATCACACGTGTTTCCATCCTTTGCTTTATGCAATCACTTTCGATCTGTTTATGTGCCTTACTCTTGATAAATACTTGTAAGATATCATTGTACCGTTGACCTCTCGAGTCCTCGTCTCATCTAGTATCGACTGCGGTGTTTATCTAGAGAGGGGGGTTGTATCAGGGATGAGGAGTGGCATCTCTCGTGTCTTCGATGTAATCGTCATCGGGGCAGGCCATGCTGGCTGCGAAGCGAGTGCTGCTGCTGCGAGGTCTCCCAGATAGAGGGGAGGGAAGATGATCTTTGATCTCTGCAGGGCGGGCGCCTCCACTCTACTCATCACCCATTCAAAAGGAACCATCGGGGAAATGTCGTGCAATCCCAGTTTCGGAGGAATCGGGAAGGGTAGACTAAAGGGGTTGGAGAAGAGAGAGAGGGGTCTTCTGCAGGTCAATTAATGAGGGAAGTAGATGCATTGGATGGGGTATCCGCCAGATTGGCTGATCAATCTGCCATCACATATCAGGTTGTTAGGAACCAAAGATCAAATATCGAAACCATTTTTACAGTGCTTAAATAAAAGTCATGGCCCAGCCGTAATAGGACTGCGGGCGCAAATCGATAGGAAATTGTACAAGAAGTACATTCAGAAGGTGAGTAGCCATGAAGACAAAGGAAGGAAAGGGGTGAGCAGGAACTACTCGAGGAAACGAAGAATCTACACGTTCTTGAATCATCTGTCGAGGATTTGGTAGTGGACGAGATCGGAAAGGAGAAGAGTGTGTGAGTGATAGGGAGAACCATCGGAAGAGAGGGGAACGAGTGGAATGGGAAGATGATGATTCAGTCTGCGAGGAGTGGTTCTCTCCGATGGATCGATTGTGGAGACGAAGAGTCTAGTCATTGCCACTGGCACCTTCCTCGGAGGAGAAATATTCAGAGGAACTGAGAGAATCACAGCGGGCAGAATTGGAGAGAAGGTCAGAGGAGAGAAGGGATGGAGAGAGATCAAAGATCAGTTCAGAGTGCAACAGGACTAGCAGTCGCACTCAAGAGACTCAATTTGAAGTTGGGGAGATTGAGGACAGGTAGGGAATTGAATGGAAGAGATGGAAGAGAGTAGATGGACTGCAGGGACTCCTCCTCGTCTGGTTGGATCAACTATCGACTTCTCCCATTTCACACGAATGGACCCCGATGAGAAACCGATTCCATTCTCGTTCATGACGAAGGAGATTGGAATACCAACGGAGAAACAAGTGAGAAGAGAGAGAGAATGGAGATGAGTGATTGACCCTTCAGTTGCCGACTTATCTGGGGAAGACGAACGAAGCAGTGACTAAGATTGTGCAGGTGGGAAGAGTCGAGAACAACGAATGAGTTTGGCGATTAATGTATTCAATTCCTCAGGATAATCTTCATCTGAATGTGCACGTGAGAGAAGAGACGAATGGCCCTCGATATTGTCCTTCCCTCGAATCGAAGATCATGAGATTCCCCCATCTAGAACATCGAGTGAGTGCAGGAACAGAGAAGGAGAAGGACCCTCCACTCTTTCAGTTGTTCCTCGAACACGAAGGACTCGATTCGGATGTGATCTACCCTCAGGGAATGTCCATGACTTTCGATTTACCCGTCCAAGAAAGCATCTTCCGGTCGATTCCCGGAATGGAGAAGGTCGAGATCGTTCAACAGGTACTGTATACTCACAATGGACGGAGGGGAGAGTTAGTTGTCGATCACAGGGCTACGGAGTACAGTATGATTACGTCGATCCAAGAGAACTGAAGGGGACACTCGAGGTGAAAAAAGTAGAGGGGCTCTTCCTGGCAGGGCAGATCAATGGAACGACGGGTTACGAAGAGGCAGCCTCACAAGGTATCCACTGGTTACTGTAGGGGAGTGGATCGATCGTTTACAGGAGTGATTGGGGGAATGAATGCGGCAGCCAGGTCTCGAGGGGAAGAAGGGGCTACGGTATCACGAGTTGATGCTATCGTGGGAGTATTGATCGATGATTTGACGACTCTGGGAACGAATGAACCATACAGAATGTTTACGTCGAGGGCAGAATTCAGATTGCATCTGAGGTTGGTGAATGAAGGAGTGGAGAATATACTTGATTCGATGATTACAGACCTGACAATGCCGATCTCCGTTTGACTGAAATGGGAAGAAGGATGGGAATAGTGGGAGACGAGAGATGGAATCAATTTACGGTGTGAATGAATACGAAGGAAGATTAGAATGGAAGGAATTCAGAGAATGAAGAAGGCCTTCGATAGTTGTTATCAAGTGATGGAAGAGGACAAGAGATCGATCACCAAGTGGATGAGAGCCATTCCTTCTCTCAAGATTGCCGATAAACCACAACGTGGGTCAGTCCCGTGAATACTCCTCTCACTGCACCTCTCAGCTCTGAGTGCACTGGAGATGCTCTATCGACACAATCTCAGCTTCCAAGATTTGGCTATGGTGAGAATACTAGCAAAGATCAAAGATCAATTGCTCCTCTAAGGCGAATCCCTCTCTTTCCCCGTACGTGGGTGATGAGAATCTAGAGGAGAGACTACGAATTCACGGCATGTATTCAGTAGTGGCAGAGAGAATGAAACTCAAGATGGAAGAGGTGCGACGTTGTAACAACTACAAAACCCTACAGTATACTCTTAAGGTGCGTCGAGAGGCTGCGACTCCCATTCCCGAATCCATCGATTATTCCTCCATCACTGGACTTTCTATGGAGGCAATGGAGAAATTGGAAACACACAAGCCGTTGTCGCTTGCTGCAGCCTCGAGGTACGGTAGGAGAGGACTATCGATCACAGACTTCCTGTCAGGATCCAAGGAGTGACGCCTGATGCCATTCTTCTGCTTCTTCGGCATGTCAAGTGTGACTTTAGAATGTGAAGAGTTCAAAGATCATTGATGGGATCGTTTATCCATACGAGTCGATTAAATACATTTCGATATACTAGCAAGGCACATTATTAAAGTGAATGAGTTTGAAAATCTCAGTTAATAACAAACGCACAATATCAAAATAACAGAAAATGTACAAATAAATGACTGCCTGAGGCACAATATAATACAATGAAATAATTATTAAAAGGGCATCCTTGCTTACAATTGTACAATATATATAATTTGTGATTGGCTCGTTATCCCTACCTACATGAAAGGGAATGGTCTAATCTCGAAGTTGTTAGTTTTGGCGTCTCTGGGAGTGAAGAAGGGGTCGAATGAAGGAGAGGGAAGGGAAGAAACGGAAGACGTCGTTGAGCAGAGAGATTCGAGAGAATCCGATCTGACGGGGGGAAGGAAGGGAGACTCCTCTCTCCCCAATTCATCTGAGATGCACTTCTCGATGTCGAGGGAAGGACCATGCTGATACCTGAGAGAGGGAGAGGATTCAGTAGGATGGGAGGGGAAAGGGGGGGGGGACTCACGTGCACTTGTCCTCGTAGGGACACGCCCCCAACAGGGAATACTTGAGACAAGGCATCGTTCGGAATCGAATGGTAGACAGTTCCTCCTTGCGAGGGGATGCTCCATCCACTCGACGTAGTTCTGACACTCCGTGCGCGAATTTGCATCTGAGGGGGAGAGAGAGGGTACGGTGGATGGGAGAATCGATAACTGACCTGTTTCTGTAGTTGCATCGGCCAGTCTCTTCCCATGCCCTGCACACTGTTGTCTTCCTAGTGGAAGCCTCTCGAATACGACGACGATCGAGGACACACGCCTGAGAAGAGAGAGAGGGTACGGTAGGAAGGAGAGGAGAGGGGGAGTACGGTAGGATGGACTGACCTTGTTGAAGGAGACGATGGCAGGGACGAGTTTATAGTGAAGAGAAGGAGCGGGAGAAGAGAATGAGGAAGAGGGAGGAGGGGAAAGGGGAAGATCGAGAAGAGATTGAAGGGGACGAGACATCGAGGGGAGTGAGGGAATGGAATGGATGAGAATGAGGGAGGAAGGGAAGAGGGTGAAGGGAGAGGAGAGGGAGAGGGAGATCAAAGAGGGAAGAGATGGGAGATCACTACGGAGAGGAGAGAGCCGAGAAAGGAAGAGAAGAGGGAGAGGAAGAGGAAGGGTAGACCAGTGAGAGTAGAAGGAGAAGAGATTAAGACGATGATGCAAGAACTAAATGGAGATACGGTAGAGGAGAGGAGTACTGTAGACTCACTTTAACTGGAGGAAGAAATTGCATGATATTGATACTTTGAATAAAAAGAAGGAAGCGAGAGTCTGGAGAGAGCGAATGACCTTCTCATAGTAGATTGCAACTGACCCTGGTTGCAGCGATGATATGAGGATGGACGGAATGGGAGAGATACGGTAGACAGATGAAAGCAGTGAAGATCGATTCAAGGAAGAACATCTAAATGAGGTGAGAGAAAGGAGATGGGATGAGAACTGACCTGAGTGCGAGTGGAGAATAGATCGGGAGGAGAAGGAGGAGGAAAGTGGAGAGAATCCGAGAAGAGAGAGGGAGATGTAAGAGCAAAAGCAAGGAGGAAACCGAGAAGGGAACCTTTTCAATAGAGGGGGAGATCAAAGATCAGTCTCACCTAGCCATTGACCTATCAATCTCGCGATACATGTTAGAATTCCCCCAAAATTTCTCGCAGAAATGGAAATGGAAACGGCTGAAAATGAGTAAAGGTTATGAGTGTGTGAGTGTGAGAATGGAAAGAACTGACCAGGATTGAGATGGACAGGGGAGTTATCACAGTTTGTGAAGAGAGATGTCAGAGTGAATAGAATAAGTCCCTCAGAGAAGGATGAAGAAAAAGACTGATTGGGATTAGGTTGAGAACCGAATACAACTGAAAGATGAAGAGGGGATAACGATTGATTCCCCTCGATGGACTCACGGAAGAAGGAGAGAAGAAGAGAAGGGAAGAGTTCAGTGATGCATTCTCTGGCTATTTTATTTTCTGGAGGGGAAGGAGGGGATTGAGGGAGTTCAGCCATCTCTTCATCGAGAGAGACCATTGGGGAAGGGATCCCCTCTGTTGCCATGACACCATTGTGCATAAATAGAGAGAGGGCTGAGGGGACTCCCTTCGCCCTTCTCCTGCAAGTACAGCAAAGAACCTTCTCACAATCAATGTGTTAAGATCATTTGATATATTTCCCAATATGTTACAAATAAATTCATAATTTGGTTCTCTGAGTGTTATTCCGAGAGAAAGAGAGACAGTGGTAAATGGAGAGAATAAATGGAGAGGTCTCCCTCTTTGTCCCCCTTCTCTTCTCTTCCCACTCCTCTCCTCCATTCATTTTCATTCTATTCCTCCATCGGGAGTGGCGACTCCTCATCTCGTCTCTTTCTAATATCTTCTCTACCTTACGGTCAGTCCTCCTCTCCCATCCTCCCTACAGTAATCCTTGGCAGGGGGTCGTAGGTGGTTGATCAGATGGCAGCAGTATCAGGGGAGGTTCCTCCCCCCACAGGGACTGCTTCTGGCGAGGTCACTCCTGGAGTACCGTAAGCAGAGTGCAATCGATGGAAGGGAATGCCCATCTCAGACCTGCTACATCTCCTTCGCTAGCATCTGGAGATGCTGCCACTCCCGTCACTGGAGAGGGAGGCACGAACACTCAGGAAGGAGGAATCACTGGTATCCCCCTCCTACCGTATCCCCCTCTACCGTACTCCAAGCACTCAATCGAAAGAGGGCGGAGGAGAAGGAGGGGACAAGGAACCAGTCTCGTTCACTGATCGAGATGCTACTCCGATCGGAAAGATGGTAGGGAGAGAGAAGAGACGAAGAGAGAAATGGGAATGACAGATGAGAAAGGTGAAGAAGAAGACTAAGAAGAAGAAGAAGAGTGCCAAGTACAAGTATCAGACCGATCGATTCGAGTCCAATCTCTTCCTCATGAGACTCGAAGGTACCGTATCCCTCGTCCTCTCTCGATCAATACCGTATCTCAGGAACTCTGTTCTGTGGAGGAATACTGGCAGTGGTGATTCTGTTGTCAGTAAATCTCCTGCTGGTCACAATAATCGCCCTGATCTCGAAGGGAGAGACGGATGCAGAATTCGGAGGAGCATAGATTGATAAATTGTTCCTTCCACTCCCCGATCAACAGACAATCCACACCACATATTGTCTCTCATATTATCGTTGTTGTAATAACACCTAACTGATCATTTCGACCATATTGTTCGCACTAAAGTAGAAGCTGAACCTACACATTTAATTTGATGATGCATGGGTCAGATTGCGGTCTTGGTAGGGATAAGTTTATCCTCTTGAAAAAAGAATGCTGTTCTGTGAGAAATGGCTTTGATATGGAATTGGGCATTCCGTATGCTGTTAATAGGGCCATCAGAATATGAGGTCATTTGAAAGAAGCTTCAGCACTCTTAATTCTCTGCAACTAAGAAATGAGAAAAAAATGTTTCAAAATGAGTATGTGTATAGTAATCAGCATCATCGATTATCGCAAAACACGAATTGCATAGAATTGGCATTTCTGGGCGGTTCCGGAACCGTGCGGATTTGCTCGATTCTTATATGGAAAGGTTCACCTTATAGGTACCTAATATAATCAGAAAACCCGATTAGGTTGTATGCCAAATCGGGAATTTTCTCTTCTCCTTTCCCGTGCTCTATCGCACTAACCTAACCCTATACCTGATCACAGCAGACGAGATAGTATTTGAAAAAATTTTCCCTATATATTAGGTAGAAGGTTAGTACACCTATTAGGTGAACCTTACCAGAGATAGACAATCGTCCCGACAGAAAGGGGAGAATAAACTCAGATGAGAAGGAAATCTGGTGCACATACACTATCCAAAACACAAGGAACAAGGAATAAAAAAGGGTATCTGTTTTGTCGATTATTAGCATTATCTGTTGTAATGTGAATGGGAATGCAGATAGTAGTCAATCTCTTTAATCGGTGCATCTCTGGCTCTCTTCACTCTTTCTCTTCCTCGTCTCCCGTTTCCTCCTTGCTCTTCTCTTCCTCAGCTGGATACACTATGTACACGATGCTCTGCTGATGAGAACTCTCCTCATCAGTTATCGATCTCCCACTCGGATTCAACGAAGGGATATCCATCTTAGGGAGAGAAGGAACATCGTCCAGATTGCTAGTCTCATCTTCGATCGTCGAATTCTGTTGAGAGGGAGAGAGAGTGGGAGGTATCCGAGGGGGCGGAGTCTTCCCTCCCATCGAAGACTTCTTTTGCATTGAAGGAGTAGGAGGATCCTCAGGATCTTCCTTCGATTCCTCGACAAGGGGAGGAGGGGCGAGTCTGCGAGAGAGGGGAGTCTTCACTGAAATAGTCTTCGACTTCACGGGAGGGGGCGGGGCTTCTTCCTCTTCGACAGGGGGAGGGGGCGTCTCTCTCTTGACTGGTAGATTCTTCGACTTGATTGGAGGGGGAGGCGCATATTCCTCTTCCTTCGATTCTTCAGGAGGAGGCGGAGGAGGTAGTCGTCGAGAGGGAGGGAGAGGGATCGAAGTACGAAGGGATGGTTCGAGTCTCTCCGGAGGGGGCGGAGCCACGGGACGGAGATCATTGGGATGGACTGCAGGGGGGCGGATAGCTTGTTCCTTCTTGGTCGAGTTGGGATGGGTGATTGATCCGTCCCTTCCTCCACTATTGGCAACCTTTCCAGATGGTCGAGGTAGACTGGGAGGAACATCAGGGGGATTGGGATAGGCACTCGTCAGAAGAGAGATATTCGTCTTAGGGGCAGATGACGT
This sequence comes from Pristionchus mayeri, assembly GCA_036245805.1. Taxonomy (NCBI): domain Eukaryota; kingdom Metazoa; phylum Nematoda; class Chromadorea; order Rhabditida; family Neodiplogasteridae; genus Pristionchus; species Pristionchus mayeri. Next base: position 21,820,741 of record BTRK01000002.1, on the reverse strand, counting down.
CACTCCACGAGCCATCTACGAGAGATCAGATATCAATTAGAAATTAAAGAAGGAGCGTCAGCAAAGTTGAACTTTTGAAGCTGTCATAACCAAGACCTTGCTTTGCACAACCAAAAGAGATTCTGAAAATTTCACTTTCATATCTCTATTTTGAACCGAGTTATCATTAGTTGGCAGGGTGCCATAGGCGCTTATAGTCCTTGATAGGGAAGGGACGTGCGGGAATTCAAATATCTTGAAGATTTTTCGAAAACATTTTGCGGGAATCGAACCCGCAACCTACCGATCACGGCTGCTCTACCACTGAGCTATCATCCGATGGTTGCCTATCCTCCTAGCTGGCGCTATGATCTTTGGTGGGTGGGCTAGGTAATGGTTATGGCAGCATCAAAAGTTTCACTTTGCTGACACTCCTTCTTTAAAGATCACTATTCACTGACCGACATTCGCCGTTCGTCATCGAAATCGATTTTAATATACTTTCTGCTGCTCGAATAGGGTTGATGCTGGAGGTGGAAGATGAATTGCAGACTGTCCTAGTTCTCACTGCTATTTGTCTGTGCTTCTCCCATAGCATCTTGACGTCGTTGGAAGCAGACATTGCATAGGCCATCACAGCAGTCACTCGATCCTGAGAGAGATTATCGATTGATTCTCTCTCTCTCTCTCATTCACACACACCCTTTGACAAACTGCTCGATCTGATGGAAGACCCTTGAACGTCACTTTCACCGATCGTTTCTCTTTCGGTTTCAGAATGAAGAAAACAGGACGGATACGGTAGTATTCAGCAGAAGTCGACTTCATCTCAAGATACGATGTAAGTGGATATCAGATGTATGACTAACTTTGAACATTATTGTAGACTGGCCAGTGTTGTGCACTTCCACATCTTTTGATTGTCTATAGTCAGCAGCTGCGAATAACAACTAAGAGAGAGAGAGCGAGTAATTTTGTCTCGTTAAGAGACACGACTCACAGTTTCAGGAGTGAACGTAATGTGAGTAGAGGAAGAGGCTCCTTTGAATGGTTTCGATCGAGATATACTCCCCGAACAAGGAACCGCTGCCATAGAAGACATACGAATTAAATAAACGGAAAAAAAAGAAGAACTGAGATACTCTGCTTCGATCGATCGGCAATTATGAATATTACAGTATAAAGTCAATTGTTTGAACGTGCGCGATTTCAAAGGTTACGGTAATATTTTCGTATCGAGCGTTAAGTTTGGTACTATTTTCCTCCTTGTCCTTCCTTTTTTTTTCTCATATTTCAGGACGTACTTAAGTAATTGTATGCATATATTTCATGTTTTTCTGCAGGTCACTTCTCTTTCTAGCAGAGAAGAAATCGAGATTGGTATGTATTCTTACGTAACTAGTTCGGTTGTTTCACGTCAATTTATTTTTATATTGCGCTTAATCGCGCAATGTTTTTTTGTTTTGAAATTCACACAAAAATTCTCGCATACTGTTAAGGGGATCTGTTTTATTTTCACCGGCGGCGCGTAAACTTCATGCCAAAGCTGATAGTGACGCGATCCAAAGCGACTGTCGAAGTTTAGCTTTGTTATTAACCCTTTATTCTGTTGATACAAGTTCATTTACACAACCATGGCAAACTATTAAATGACTGGGAACGTGTTGGTTATTAGACGAATTCCGGGTTGGATCTGAAGAAGATTTATTCGGAAATTGACGGAACTATTAATACCTGCGTGTCTGAGGAGGTGAGCGCATCGAATACTCAGGAGGATGATTGGGAATAGGAACTCTGTGGATGGAATGATCTCAGCTTGTCTCTCATCCATCTCACCTCCTCTGGTTATTCAACTCGACTCTTCTCCTTGCATTCTGCACTGCCTTCTTGTCCTTGATGCATGCACTCCACGCGTAAGTGAAGACTGCGAAGAGGAAAGGAACGAGGGTGATGAGCATCATGAGGACTACGCCGTACACGGGCAGAGACGAGTTCTTTAGCTTGAGGAGACAAGGACTCTGAAGGAATACTCCTTCGAGGGAATGAGAGAAGAGACACTCACAGCCAGTCCGAATTCGACGTAATTGGGATTGGGGTTGAATTGGCAGGAGAAGGAATCCTCGATGCTTCTGATCTGGTATTCATCACGGGGATACGCCTCGACGAAGAGACGATCGATCATCTGAGATAGAAGGATGGAGACTGAAGGGAGGGAGAGAGACTCACTGAGGGGAAAGTGAAGGCAGCGACAAGACAAGGATGGAGGAGGAAGAGAAATTGAGCGACGAGGAAGAGGAGACACACGATGAGGACTCCACGGTAGAGGAACTTCATGTATGTTCCCTCTGCATCGGCAAAGTGAATGAGGAAGAGAACAACGGCCAGAACGAATGCGAGAAGGAGATTGAACACGAAAAGATGCCAGATCGTCGATCGAGTCTGCAATATCCATCAGAGAGAGGCTTCCATTGGATGTACCTTGGTGAGTAGTTGGGAGTAGTCCATCAATTCCTCACTCGTCAGCCATTTCTTCCCCGATTCCTTCTCTCTTTCCGCCGTCTCATTCTGCACTGAAATCAGCGCGAAAGTTTGTAGCTAGGCTACTTCCATCGAAGATTTAGAAGTATTAAAAATGAAAGGCCAAGTTGCAACGGTGGATGTTGATATTTTTGGCACCCTGGTAAAAGTGAAGTCTCACCCCTGACTCCTCCGAAATTGTCCTCCACAGCAGTCTCTAGCTCATGGACTATCTGGTGTGTCCGATTGACGTATGTGTACAGGGGGTCGTGTACTGCTCCGTGGATGAATCCATAGAGACAGAGAAGAGTCGCGAGAGTGATAAGACATAGCAGAATGCATTGACCCAATCGGGAATCCAATTTGCGCTTGTACTCTTTCAGATTCTGAAAGACGAAGAGATAAGAGTGACAGATCAAACAAAGGTTATCACTTCTCGATTTGAATCGATAAGAGGAACAACAATGTTTCTAACCATGTGGTTTTCCGAGACGGTGCTTACTGATACTTGAAGGGAGCGAGTGAATGAGCGACTGTTAGCACTCTCATCTCTTTCCCCTCTCTATCTCCCTATCTCAAAAAGAGAGCATTTTGTGTCTACACTCTAACAGTTTCTTTCCTCCCATCCCTTCCCTCTTAATCGTTCGTTTGCCATTCTACGTAGTTCTAGTTCCTAATTTTGCGTAATCTCATTGATTCTCTCTCCACATTCTATGATTGTTGTCCTGTCGGCCTACTTATCAATGGCGGAAGGCACCCTACCTCGTCCTCCACCAAAACAAGCTATCGCAATTCACACGAATTTCCACCACAATGAGAGAATAACCGTCATGCGGACCCTCACCACATAATTGTGTATTCCTCCTCTATTCTCAAGAATTCGAACGAGAATAGAGAAAAGTGGGACACGACAGAAACGCTTATGTTGCAATTCACCCCTGGGGAACAACTTTGTGGGAGGGAGGGGGGTGAAATAAACTAACGGGAATGTTAGATCCGGAGTATATCTTCTGGACACCTCCCCCGGTGAGAGTTCCACTGCCTCCCTTGTGGTAACTACGAATGGATCGAGGACTCTCACTGCCCTCCTCCATCCTGCAGAAGGGAATATTACACGAGAGGAATCAGACGATGATGACCAGTGCAAGAGGACGAAATATCTACATGAGAGATTGTTGATATGCCAGAGGGAAGGGTTAGAACAATAAAGAGTGTCGATAACAGCTCAAGTGAAAGGAAAAGAAGAATGAAAGAACGAAGGTCAACTCGAGAGGTCGAACAGGGGTAATGCGTTTATCCAGTGGGAGAAGCAACCAATCGATGTGTGAATGAGTAGATCAAGAAGTGAATGGGTGAATGAGCCGAATGGGGAAGAGAAAAGAGACAAGGGTCGAGAACGACTCCACCCTCTAAGATGGACACTCGAGAGTATCATCAATCGCTTAACCTGTTCCTCTTCCCCACCCCCTCTCACCCATTCACCCACAATCCGTCCCTCAAAACTATTTTTGAGGGTGCTAGTTATGACGATTCCCGGGAAGAAGAAAGGAAGAAGTCGCCTCTCTTGTATGGTCCGAATCGAGGACGGAACCCTCCATCCGCGAATCCCATCAGGGGCGAGGAGTTCTGAAGGTTACGGTAGGATTGAGGGAATGTTAGGAGGTGCACTCACAGCGAATTGTCGAACTCGCATGGATCTCCACGCGGGGCCGACGGCCGAGACTGGAACTGACTGCAATTTTATTATCTTGAATTTATATTATCTGCTCGCAAGAAAAAAATATGGGCTTATTCGTTTAAAAAGCTTCTCGTCTATGAAAAATAGGATGTTGTTATGCTTACCGGAACCTTCGCCCCTCCCTCCCTTCTACTCCCAGCTACGTTCAAATTTTCGTCAGTGTACAGATTGGCTCGAAGGCTTCGAATCACTTCCTGTGTGGGTTTCGAGCTTCTGAGAGCACACAAAAACTGCCTATGAAAAGAGTTAATGGAAAAAAACCTTGACTATCTTGAAGGCGTCGGTGGAAAAGAAGACTACGAGAAGGAGAAGGACGAGGTGGAGCTTCATCATATGGAAAGAGTGGAGACGAGAGATGAATGGGACGATACCACCCAACGAAAGAGGGAAAATTACCTGAATTCAATATGAAGGCATTACACATGTAGAGCGATGAAGTAGAAAACAAGTCTGAGAAGGGATTCGATTCAATAAATGGAGACTCCCTAGGAGTGAAGGGAAGAGCCTTATGGAAGAAATGGTTTGAATAGAAAAAGGAGGACTTGGACTCAAATTGGAAGAGGGACAAGGTCTTCTCTCCTCTCTTGCGAAGGAGGGAATGGAGCCTGGGTACGCCCTCTCGCTCCTTGTAACCAGTGCATCGAGAGCAATTTGGAGGATTGGTGTTGACAGTCGAAGAGGAAGGGAAGAGGGAGTAGGTGGTGAATAGAAGCAGGGATACGTCATCATGAACACTCGGGACTGAGAAGAGAAAGGATGAACAACAGGTGGATATGGGGGAGTCAAGTATCAGAAAAAAGTAATGTGTTCGCGAAAACTGAGAACATTTTGATAGGTTGGTATCGAGTTCAGCATACTGAGTTGTATTGATATCTTCAACGCAGTCCGAGTGAGGAACCACGAAGAACATGGACGAATTTGATGGCGAAACAGACGGAATGTTGCAGCATTAAAATATTGAATTTTTTTTAAAAATTCTATCGTTTGCCCTATTTTCGAATTTTCTTTACTTTTTAAATGTAATTTGAATTGAGATGAAACGTATTTTTCTTTCTCCAGAGGAAAGGGGAAATGGAGTACAATGGATGGACATTATCCCTCGAGTGAAATTGCCATCCCTCCATCTTGTCTTCATTACTTCTTCAGATGGCGTCAGAAACTCGACTATCATAAGTTGTCTTTCGACGTGCAACCCACTCACTTATGAATGACGAAATGTAGTCAAGCGTCGAATTATTTTTGCCTGTCTTTCTCCCCCCTCTCTAATAAGGTGTGGGCAACGGGCACCTGCTGTATCGAAATTTGATTTGTGGTCTTTCTCTTGTCTAGGAATGCATCTATACTTACCTCATTATATTTCATGCACACACAGCTATGGCTATTATTGGGCTGTGTAATATAACCCTATTTAATCCTTTATTGAAACATTTAGCCATATTTCACTATATGATTTCGCTCATCACCTTTACAACAACTGGCTTCTAATTTTGAGAACGTTGTTTCGCAAATCGTGGTTCTTTTTGCAGAGTAGACACCCTATTCATAACTCGTGATGAGGAATAATTTTCGTATATATTTTATGACTCTCGATGAGCACTTGCAGAAGAATTAATGAAGGTCGTCCACTTTTCATTCATTTCTCTAAACTGGAATGTTTCGTCACACTTCGACATAGCATTTCCAACCATCTGCTTCACCACCGGCAGGACATTCTGACATTTAGTTTATGTAAGGTTTAGCGTAGATATATCTTGTTGTCATTCTTCAGTAATGGGTCCATCCGAAAACGTCCCCCCTCTCCCCCTGGCAGTACCCGCCTCTCTCCTCAAATTTTGAAGTTTTAATTACAAAACTCAATTAATTTTTGTTAAAAAGCTTGGCTATTTTTTGATTGTTAAAGAGCTTGAGCTGTTCTATCTTTTGTATGTTAATGCGCTCAGACTCACATGAACTTCGCTACACTATCAAATGCAATAATTATTACATTTGATAGTGTAGCGAAGTTCATGTGAGTCTGAGCTCTTAGGTATCAACATACAAAAGATAGAACAGCTCAAGCACTTTACTATGAGAACAGAAAGCGTAGTCCGTGGTGTGGTGGGCGAGATTTAGTACATTTGTTTCTAAATATACGCGGAACGCGGAGGAAAAATGTTATCACATTTTGTTGTATTACTCGCGGAACATTTTTTCTCCCGCGTTCCGCGGGTAATACAATAAAATATTATAACTCTCGCACACCACACACGGACTACGCATTCTGTTCTCACAGTAACAATAAAAAAAGAGCGAAGTTTTTTAACAAAAATTAATTGAGTTATGTAATTAAAAGTTCAAAATTTGAGGGGAGAGGCGGGTACTGCCAGGGGGAGAGGGTGACGTTTTCGGATGGACCCGTCCTTTGATTTTTTTTTACAAATTTACTGCTCATCAGTTTCAGCGTTCACGTCGCTTGATTCGATACGGGTAGTATATGAAGACGGAAGTTTCTTTGCTTTGCATGCTAGAATAGATATAGGTCTAAAAGATGTCGTCATCTCAATTTCTCATTCTATCCTCCTACACTCACCATTCTAACACCACCTTCTTGAATCTGTCGTCTCTCTCATTTCGAAAAATTTTTCTTCGCAGGTGAAATTAATTCTACCTATGGCAGAATTCTTTACATCTTTTCCCACTCGCCTTTACCAAGAAGACCTAGTTTTCTTACATTTTCTCATTGATCTTCGGAAATTCTCACTTGGGCTTATAGTTGTATTCTTGGAAGTACGCAGAGTACATTAATGGAGACGTCCTTCATTCGATTATCCTTTGTGAAGGAATGTGTGGCAACTACTTGAGTGGGCCTGCATATATGAGAAGGGCATGTGGATTACTCTGAATGATGTCTCGTGAGATATTCACGTAGGAATTATTTAAAGGAAGATGTCAAATATTCTCCATGAACTTCCAAGGCCACGTCGCAGCTTTTTTTTATTTAAGAGGTTGCAAAGAGGACTCCGAGAATTGGCGCATTATACCTTACGTTTTTTCTGACTTTGACAGTTAATGGAATTTGTTGCTTCATCCTTTCTATTTCATTTGTTCGTCGTTTTTGAATAATAGTGCTTTAAAGTTACCCAACACCCTTGAAAATGCCTTTCTATATTATTTAACAATGTAGTAGAACGGGTTCTAATCAGTTAAACTGGAATAATGAAAATAATAGAAAATCAATATTTGCAACAACGTGGAGCCGTAAAGTTTCAGTCTGAGTTGCCTGATCACGCCCGCTCTCTCTCTTTTACACACTCTCTCGCTCGTTTTGTCGTGATCAGGGTACTCCCGCCAGTTCAAATTATTTACATGGGTGTTGGGAAACTTTAATATAGTGCTTCTCGATCTGGATTGTTTGCTGAGGGGTTTAGTAAACGCGTCTTTTCCCCATCAAAGGAGAATACTCAGCTCTCCAATTTAGATTGGTAACGTCGCATCCTAACACATTTAATTTGGAATCTCTAAATCATCATAGTTCGCATCACTCTTCTCTCGGTCGAAGATTAGAGCATGACTATGATCACATGTTTCTTCCGAAGTTCATCGTTGTCGTACAACAACAACGGCACTCGTCCTGCAGGTACTCTTCTCTACCTATCTCAACCTCCACCCCCTCCCCCTTTTCCTATTCTTTCGTTTCGGCTCCTATCATCTACTCGAGTATTTCCACATCATGTGTCTGCTCAGATCTCCATCTTCTTTTTCTAACATATTCCTTCCTCACGATGCTTCGGGACTTGGTAATGCTTGCTGAAGCACAATCCACCACGCATTACTTGTCGTTTTCTTCCATTCTCAATCACGATATTTGGAAGTGTGTGGATGGAGAAAGAGATCTCCCCTCCCCCCTCCTCCTTCCTCCTCCCCCTCTTCTTCTAGCTCCGCCCTACGGTAGGACTCCCGCCTTCCCACTCATCCCACTTCAAAAGGCAGACTCCGATTCCTTGCCGATCCTTCTCTTTGTTCACTTCTCACTTTCCTCGATTGTTCACCTTGTCCTTCCTCTTTGAATGCCATCATTTCTAGGTAACCCCGTGAGCCTAAAATGCTTCACAAGTTGATCGTCCTCTTCTTCGTTCTCCTCGCAACTCTCGCTCTCGCTTCTCCCATCGACAGTGCATACCAGGTATGAGTGTATTCCATATCATTCCTCGTCCCACGGAATCATAAGGGGAGTGGATTACAGATGGGCGAGGTAGACTCATACGATGCAGTTATGCCGATGGTGATGAATGGAGGACTCCCTCGCATGACCAGGTTTGCGAACTCCTCTTCTCATTTAACTGAACTGGCTAGTGATTGTAGTATGGAGGAGAGGTACATCGTTAATATTTAGTTTCTGTCCTTACTTTGTCCTTTGCAGATCAAATGGGAAGCCTACTTTTATTAGGTTCGGAAAAAGATCAGGCAGTATGAGTGAAAACGATCTGTATGAGTGAATGCAGTCACCATCTATCGGGTGATAGTAGCTGAGCTCTGAGCTCTGATCCCAAAAACCCATCCATCGCTCACTCACAATCCTCACCCGTTCTCCTGTTCTATCATTATCACATCCTCATATATATTTTGTAGCTAATTGTTACATCACCAGCGTTGTTCCATTTCTCCATCCACTCCTTCTATACCCCCTTGTTCTCCCTGGTGACATTCATCCCAAGTCGTCCGATGAAAGAATATATAAATTGTTGAGTGAATAAATCAGAGTCTCTTGTGTTTGATGGATATGGTTTGTTGCTGGGTGGCTTTTTAAATGGAACTTGTAGGATTCAAGAAGAGTCGGAATGACATGAGAAGACTTTTGGTATCTACGGAATACGTCGTTGAACGTATTTATGCTTCTTTATCTGCATGTGGTTGAAATGGAATATGATGATGATATATTGAGTGGGATGGAGTTCCGAGAATCTCGTGCAGAAGCACGAGTGAGCATGGAAATGAGGAAGCGAGTTCCCCTATTAATGTGTCATCGTCGGAAAAGTTGCAAAGGAATGAGTATTTTCTAGTTTCTTCCTTGTCTCGTTTTGTCACACTCAGACGCGTAAGGGTAATTCACGAGCTTACTGTCATTTTCATCCTCTAATGGAATGTAGGCATATCTTCCCTCCATGGGGAGGAGGATTGCCCTCTAATGGATGTGAACAGATGAATCTCCTGCTCACACTAGGAAATGAAGTGATCCCTCACTCAGTTCATCTTCATATAGAACGATTTCATGTGGTCGAGATTGGATTGGATTCTCAATCTCGTTGTGATGAATCCCTTTTGAAGCACATTGCGGATTCGAAGCTCTGTCCGAGTCATTTTCACCTGATGTAAATGGAAAAGGACGATAGAGCAAAGTGAAGGAGACGGTGGCTGCGAATGGATGCTCATTCATATCTCACATAAGTACAAGGTAGTGAGATGGTTCTACGAGTTCTCGGGGATCTCAACCGGGGTATAGAATAGGCATCGTCCATCTCCGAGGTAGAATCCTCGTCATCTCCCGATTCTTCTCATTGGCATATCCTCTCTCTTTCTGGAGGTATAATCTCCCCCGCTCTTTCTTTATCCTTTTCACTTCGAGAAAAGAAGGAGGAAGACACCAGAATTGGCTATGAAGCGTGTAAGATCTGCACACGTAATTCCGCTGCTGCTTAATTTCCGCTGCTAAGTCTGCTCATCTGAATCACCCATGTGCGAAGGTGCTTTCCACGTAGATTTTAATTCGGACCAGAATGATATCTCACGTAATCTTGCTCCTATCTCGATTCACACAATCTTAGCAGAGATTGCATTAGGATGAACTGGAGAAGTTTTGCAGCATAGAAGGTGCCAATTGCTAAGGCGAGGAAGAGGGGAACATGTGTTGGCTTTGGAGATCAATTCCTTGATGCCTGCGTGCACTACCCAGATGTGGATATGGTTTCATGCACATTTGTATATGTGGGTTATGGTTATATAGTCTAGTCGAGTTTATCGATGTGATAGCATGGTAAGAGAGATTGAGAAGTAATTGGAGTGGTTTTCAATGAGAAAATGGTAGGAGAATAGAAGGAAAAATGAATTGGAAGTGGGAGGATACAGGAAAAAGAGACAATGGATTGCTATTATACGACTATCGTAGACGAGAGATGGGAGAGGGAATACTGAAGGGTTTAGATAGTGAGACCATTCTGAACTTCGAGGAGAGATCCTGCGGACTTGTGAAGTTGCTCAACCTGATTAAGGATGTTGTAAGGGTGAAAAATCAGAATAGGTTACCTCCAGAGTGTTGAGAGTCTGATTGACAATGTGAGTAACTCCATTGACACCGAGAACTATGGGGACGGAGAGGAAGACATCCGATTCGACACCATGGAAGCCCTGACCAGGAAGATGAATAGGAGATTCCCTGGTTACTCTCACCTTCACATTGGTGGAAAGGGCGTAGACATTGCGAGAGTTGGAGAAGATTCCTTGGGCGATTTTAGCAACGGAGAGTCCGATGGCCCACGAAGTGTACCCCTTGAGACGGATGATCTCGTACGCACTGAAGGAGAGAGGGGCAAGTTAGTTGGAGGAAAAAGTGCAGTTCGCCAAAGGTCATAATCTGCTTATTCAGTGAGGTAGACAGCGGACGTCATCCATAATAAATGAAAGGCGCACTGCCAATCATGCCCACTCATTTGTACTAGGCGTGTGTTTTTCTATACTCTCATGCATAGACCAACACTCGGGAATATACTACCTAAATTATTATCTTTCTATTTTCAACTCTCACTTCTTACTATGATCTTTTAAAGGGCAATTGATCTCTGAACTCTGTCTCACCTCTCGATGACCTTTTTGTGAATCTCCTGCTCCCAATGCTCTCTGTCTGACTCTCCTCCAATATTGGGGTTCACCTGAGAGTGTATCATATAAAATCCCTGCCACACCATCCCTTGCTAGTGCAGGGAGAGATCGAACCTTGGAGATGGGAACTCCGGCGACGTTGACTCCCGACCAGACAGCCACTGAAGAGTCTCCGTGCTCGCCAATTATCCATCCGTGCACAGAGGAAGGAGCAATGTTCAGCCTCTCAAACAACAATCGAGATTACAATAAGTCTCCTTGTGTATGCCCTTGACATGACAGTAAAATATGCACCTAGTGCAGTACGAAAGGCTTTTTACAAATGAATTCAGCAAAGGAATTTATTTTTTCTCCATTTTTAATTCATTAAAAAGACTATTTTACTAGTAAAAAAGGAAAAGATGGTGTGATTGTACCTCAGAGAGGAGGAATCTGAATCTGGCGGAGTCGAGGTTGGTTCCCGATCCAATGACTCTGTTCTGAGGAAGACCAGACAGCTTCCACGTCACATAAGTGAGCACATCCACTGAAATGGGAATGAACGATAGGGAAGGCGATTTGGAAGTGGTGAGCAGACTGTTCTCCTTAGCTTATGGACGTGTACTGGTACTGCAACCGTACGCACCGGGATTGGAAACGACGAGAATGATGGTGTCGGGTGAGTACTGGACCAGTTTGGGCACGATTCCCTTGAAGATCTGCAAGAGATGCGAATAAATATCTCTTCGGATTAGTGATACTAACGAAGAAGTGGACCTTTTAAAGTGCATCACTTACATCGACGTTTCTCTGGACGAGTGACAGACGAGATTCGCCCTCTCGTTGACGAGCACCCGCCGTGATGACACACAGCTGGAAGTAGGATAGGAAGATGATGGGATGGGGTGGGAGTGTACCTTGGAACCAGCAGTGATGGAGTAGTCAGTGTCAGCCTTGACGGTGCAATGGCGGGTGAATGCCAGTCCGTGCTGCAGATCCATCATCTCGCCCTTCAGCTTGTCTGCCATCACATCCACCAGGCACAATTCGTTAGCGATGTTCTGTAATAGTGGACGAGTGTTGAGAGAGTTTACACTCTAGTGTTCTTGATTTGATGAGATGAGCTTGCGAAAACTGTTGTTGATTCCACATTTGTCTACGCAAGTGCGAGTGACCACTAGAAACTTTGCTCCGAATGGAAGTCGTTATACCTGTTGCAGGATGGAGTAGGCGCAAGCCATGCCCACTTGTCCCACTCCGACGATGGTCACTTTTCCATGCGGAGTCTCCACTGCGGGACAGACCTCGTGGAAGATCTCCTTGATCGTTTCGGCCATTCTGAAGAGAAAATGTGGACCTCGAGTGAAGTTTGCATGCACAGAGGGGCCCATGAACCAGTGTAGTCACACGCCAGTGCATACCCTTCTACAACTGTTTTTTTCCAGTGCACCCTATTGTGATATCATCACGTGATGCTTGAGGGGAAAACATCGAGAGAATTTCATAGAAGGTAGGCTGAATTACGTCCGTCATTGTTTTGACCAATACAGATGAGTTTAGACTGAACTGGGAGGGCAGTTATTGGTGACATGCTTCGTCATAAAAGAGAGAAGAAATGGACACCACTCACTAGCACGATATTGAATGCAGAAATAGTAATTTGTACGGGGGACTTTGCAGGGTGAAGATTGATAGTAGAAGGAAAATAAAGTGGCGTCTAGGGCGACGAAAATAGAAGGAAGTAGTAAATAGATTGGAGGAAATGGACGAACAAAGGGGATCAGTGAAGAAACGTGCAAACGATTGAACGATTGGGGGAAGACGAGAGGGATGATAGGAAAGAGAGGGATAGGAGTAGATAGGAAGAGCAGGGAAAGGGAAGGGTCAGAGAACAACTATTCCATACCGATCCATTACGAGAGACGAGAGTCGAATGAGTTTTGATTAGGCTAGAATGAGGTTTCCAGGGATAATTGCGCGTAGACACAAAATAGTACAAAAAGAGATGAATCAATAGAGGAGAGAGTGCAGAACATTGGAAATTGCACGCAGACTCAGCGAGGGAATTCGAGAAAAGCAAGCGAGCGAGAGAGAGAGTTAAACTGGAAGGAGAGAGTTTAGAGAGATCAGAGAGACCAGGCAACTGACTTAGAGGGCAGTGAATGAGTGATGGAAGGGGGGAAGAAGGAAGTAAGAATTATATCTCAAGCTCATAGTTGTTTGATTCGAAAGGAGGAGATTACGTATACTACTAAATAGAGAGAAAAAAGGATAAAACTTGTTGCATGTTCATCGAAGAGTGAAAGCGAACTTTTGAAGGTTTGGCATTTGCAGAGTGGGGGAGTAGACTCTCCCCATTCCTGGTATTGAATAGGAATGTTGAAAATGGAGAATGGAGGAAGGGATATTAATAGGATCCTCATGGAATGCACGTTTTCTCGTCTTGGAGGCATCTCGAAAAGAGGGCAAGATGAGTGAAGAGAAGACGGAGGACTCTTCCCGAGATTTACCAGTGAGGGAATCTCGCGAAACGACGGAGAATTGAAGGGTCCAATTAGAGGAATCCAGAGGGAGAAGAGAGTGGAGAAGAGGAAGGTGTCGATTGGAAATGAAGAGATGAGGAGATGTGAAGAGAGATGAACGAATGAATGCAGTCGTTGAAGAAATTCCCTTTCTCCGACGTTGTAAAGAGAAGCCCGTTCACATGAAGTGAGAAGGAAAGACTCAAGCGCACGTATCTTACAGCTTCGCACTACTTCCTGGTGCAAAACATGACTATAAGGATATCACAAACATGACTATAATGATATCACGAGACTCATATACCCTCAGATTTCACCACTTTTAAAAATTTCATGAATTTAACAACCAATTTTCCGAGAAAATGGGAAAGAAGGCTATTATATTGCACTAGCCCGTACTCACTACTCACTGGGAGGATTGAGTAGCCATTTGTTGCTTCGAAGAAGAAGAAGGAACGAGAAGAAGTATGGAGAGTAAGAAGGAAGGACAAGACTGACGGAAGCTGCTCTATCTCCCCTTTTTCTCCCTTTCCCTCCCTTTCCCCAGTTGATGCAATACCCTCAGAAGACATCATATTTATGCTGTGATGAAATGGATTTCGCCAGAATCCTCAGTATTTCACGGGGAATTTGATGAAATGGAGTCAGACTGCGCGGTATCTGTATTTGCTGGCAGAGGAAGAGATGACGATGGGGGCTGACGCTCCCGAGTACGCACTCTTGATAACCACTGCACCCGCTCCCCCGTTGAGCACTGCAGCCGATGACACTGAAATGGGTACGGTAGAGGGATACTGTAGGGAAGAGAGGAGAGACGAACCGATGGAAGCGAGAAGAGCGAAGATAAGAAGGATGGGAGTGAAGAAGTTCATGCTGTGGATGAGTGATCTTCCCCAGTCCTCGTTCCTCTTTTATATCCATTCTTATCACGAGTCACACCAATAAATCCTTCCTTTTCCGTTGACTGCCCACCCTCAACTCAAACATTGTATCATCTCCTTCCTATTCATATCTGATTCCCTTGTGACAGATTGTGGTTGCATTCTTCCCTCGCGTGTCTACCGTAGTTGAATGCGTGCCGCGAGTGTGCACAGTTCAAATGAAACATCTTAGAGATGGTTGGTTTGAAGTCCTCCCATTTCAGAAATGCGGATAACTCTGACTGAGGGAGAGAAGAGGAGATTGATTGAGAAGGAGAAGAAGGAGAGAAGAATAGCTAGACTCATTCAGGTTAGTCACTTCCTCGCCTGTCACGTCATCCAATACATCTCAATGTTTGCTCGTCTTTTCTACAAACAGGGATTGTAACACGTTTGAACTGTGTTAACCACAGTTTAGATCAAATTAGTTGTGCTAATGGAAGATATTCTTGTTTTCTTTGTACGGGAGAACACTGTAGGCAATTGGATTTTGTTAATCGTCATTATTTAATAATTTCTTAAGGTGCGATCACAGGCGCGGGAGGCGGCTCTGTCGGTTCTGACTGAAGTGAGAACTCAGAAGGAAGCGAAGGCAGCGGAGTTGAGTGCGAGGATCCAATGCGAGATGAGGAGTGAATTGATGAAGAGTGTGAGGACGATGAGAAGTGAAGAGGAGAGGAAGAAGGACGAAGGGAAGCAGGTGGAGAATAATAAGAAAGTGAGTGGGCGTGATTAGCAGTCTCTTTATCAAAAGCATACACAGACTGCTGCCACCATTTCTCTTCTATAATTTATCCATTACATTTATCGGAGTAACTAGAAACAGACATTTAATTATTAGTTAATATGATTTGTTTGAATACATGAAGTCTTTTTGTCTTGATTCATGTGAAAACAGTAGTGATGCGACTGTTTCTCTCCCAACGAGAAACGATACTACGTGTGTACTGGATATCAAAATTGTTGAGTACGAGTGTGATTTTGCAGGGAACTCGTAGTAGTGAGAAGGTGGATCCCTCTAAGCATGTGGAGAGAGGGATGGAAGCACTGAAGAGACTGAAGGAGGAGAGGAGAGCAAAGCAGATGGAGAAGACCAAGAATATCAAGAGAATGGAGAAGGCGAAGAGGGAAGCTATCAAGATATCCGCCCCCTCCAAGTGATCTCCCCTCCTTCGTAGATGATTCCCCCAGGCATCTGACGCAACCGTGACATTAACCGATTCGACCCCAAATTACCTAGTGATGAGGATAGTTTACAAAACAGTGAATCACTCTAGACTGACTTTCCAATTGACTGTATATACTGACTGGATACTCGAGAGAACTGGTTGATCCACCTCTGCCATTCAAGTGATTTACTTCATATATATTCACAATGGAGAGACTGGAGCAAAAAGATAAAAGAATGGAGTGACCACGTAGAGAAAGGGAAACGGGAGAGAGATTGCATCCTATACATTCGTTGACCTAGCACACTGAAAACACGTTTGAACAATGCATCGAGTAGAATGGTGCAGTATGTTCACTGTTATTGGAAGATGCGATGCTAGCACATTGAGACTGAGAATGTAGAGAAAGAATGAAAGAAGATTGAAGTGAGATGGTATGAGATCAGTGGATATCCGTAGAAAGAGAATACTCGTGTAGATTAGTTCTCGCACGTGTATCTAGTCCTTCCTCCATACGAGATCTTCCGAGGAGTCCTCTCACAAATATCGAAGGTCAGCTTGAGACATGACATCTCATTCTCGTACAGTAGCCAGGGCAGATAATCTTCCCTGCAACAGACAATGAAGACAATTCACTTGTTCCCCTCACTCACTTGTGCCACACATTCTTTCGGTAGTCGATGTACCATTGGGAGAATTTGTCGAATTGCCCATTGTTCACATCCCACGTCGCGCGTCTCTGCAATCCCTCCATCTACACTCTCGCTATCCACCTATCATTCCTCTTGAGGTTCGAGTCGATTCAGGGGAACCTCTCCCCCTCCCCCTCCCCCCCTCCCCCCCCCCTCCCTCTCCCTCACCTGATCGAGTTCTCTTGCCACACTCTGCTCTATTTGTTCCTCCTTCAATTGTTTCTTTCTCGCAACTAATCCTGTCGCGTTGTGAGCCAATCGAATCTTGGCGATTACACTGCCCTGCAATCAATTCATTCGTCTCCGAGGTCATCCTCCACTTCGACCCCCCTCATCCCCCCCTCTTCCCTCCCCCTCCACCCTCAATGCACCCAATATCACGTGGAGGGGAGAAACGTACGTATCCGATCTGTTGGAGGGATGCGAATGCTCCCTTGTAGTCAGTCTTGTCTCCTTGCAGGAAATCCATCTCACAGTCTCCATCAGAATCGAACGAGGACCAATCATTGAAACAGAACTCCTGCAATTATCAACAGTTGATGCACACCCAACAATTTGTTAGAAAAAAAGGTATCTGTAGATCAATCTTTCCGTTGTGCTACCTTTCTGAAAGTGTATAGTCCCGCCCTCTGGGGACAGTTGATTCCCTTCAGCTGCGCAGCGAGTGAGTCCTCCGTTCTTCCCGTTCGATCGATCTCCGTAAGGGACTCGCACACGTCACAATAGTAACTGCAGAGGAGATGGAGATGAGAAGGGAGTACCCAAGGGGAGGGACACTCCAATCATCACTTCAGTGAAATCACGAACAATCCCAACGCGAAAAAGTTGAATTTGTTCCCTTCTAACAAATATGTAATTGTTCCAATAGCAAAAACGGATTGATTGTTTTCGCCTTCTGCACCTCTCATTTTTTCGTCATTCGCTCTATTTGATACTTTGTGATGAATCCGAAACAAGAAGAATGAATCAACGGGCGTAAGCATAGTTTACCAGTTGTTTCCATGTCCTCCACACCCATTGTTGCTTGCATTCTGGCACTTGAGATTGGAGAAGTCCTTCACATTCCACCACTGGTACTCAGCCTTCGCGAAGAAACTGTTGCCTATCGTATTCTGGTCGTCGGCGATCTGCATCATTCAATGTCATGGAAAAGATCAATGGAGAATCCCATCCATTCTCATTTCTCACCCTCAGATTTCTGATCTCGAGAGTGAAGCAACCGGGGAATCGGATGACTTCTGGTTTGATGTGCACGTGGCGAGGATCGATATCGATCAGTTTCTTCGTTCCCGGACGAGCTGAATTATCGATCTAACATTGACCATCGTAAGAAGGAAATGCAAGCAATGTAGGAAGTGTGGCCTCGTTTCTTTCAATGATGGTCCCTCCTAATTGGTAGTATAATCCTCTCGATATTGAGTCCCTTTCCCCCTATACTCGAGTATTCCTCTCACTCACTGCACGATGCATCAGCTCTCCCGGGAATCAAGAATATGTCCTGGTAGTTGCACCGATTGTTCAATCGAGAACGAAGTCCATCCGACCGAGATCTCAACTTGCATCACTCAGTATGGCGAAAAGAAAATGTCCACATTTGGGCATATTCAATCTCCGAATTGATTGTAAATTAACTGACCGTGCGTTGTATCTCGCTCTACAGCTGGGGTCGAGAATATCACAGTCGAGTTGTGCAGAGACTAGAGGAAGGAAGGAAAGAAGGCAGAATAGAAAGAGGATCCAGGGCCGACCCATCCGACCCCTTAATGGGTGTATAAAAAGAGATTAGGGATGGGATGAACATATCGATAGAGGAAAGGAAAAGAAAGAAAGAAATAGTCGATTTGAACAAGTTTTCGAGTACGTACGGTCTATTTGAAACGTGTTGGGAGATTGACAAGAACATTTTACGAATGGAAAGTGAGACTAACTGAACTAGAGAGAAAGGAATCGATGGCAGACTCGAATGACTGAATAGTGATTGAATAGAGAGGAGAGAGACTTCTAGAGGCAATTACAATAGAATGGAAAGATGGGTTGGAGAGAATAACTGGAAAGTGAAGAGAGAAAGGGAGGGGAAGGGAAGGGTAACACTTTCACCCAATCGAAAGGAAAGACATCATTACTCGAGTTGACCTTTACTGTACTTACAAGGGGTCGAATAAACTAGCGAATGAATGGGTCAAGAAGGACTCTTCAATAGAGTAACCAAATGAAGGCCACTTTGGTACTCTGAGGACACTATTAGTGGTCATTCTTCTCAGTGCAACTATCCCCTGTATAGTCCACTTCCATCGTTGATTTATGCATTTTTTATTAGTGAATAGTGTAGAATGATACAGCAAAAAAGGAAGGATCGAACTACTCGATCATCTGATTCTTCTTGATTTGACTACTGAAGTTGTTCTCTGCATTGAACTGCTCGATGAATTTGAGAGCGGAAGAAGGAGCACCGGATGTGAATCTAAACAATCGAATATTCATTTCAACGTTCGAGATTGTGATACTTTGAATTTGATAATACAACTAATTATGATTCATTTCGCTCACTTTTCAGGGATGGGCACATTCAATATTTCAGGGAGCATCCATGGTTTGAGCCATCCAACGAGCGGGGATTGGCCAGGAGTGTACAGAACCTGACAATGAATTGAAAAATACCCTTCAATTCGAATCAGTTGAAGAAAAAAAATTGAAAATGGAAAGTGACCTCAGGATGATAGAAAAGAAGGCCATCGACGGGTAAATCCACAGAGGTGGACATCATCGTCGCTACTGCAAACGAAATGTTGATAGATGGAAAGATGGACTATGAAGATTCTTACTGGCGTCAGTAGTAGCGACGCATGAAGGAAGAGCATGGAAAGTAGCGCGAGACTTGGGATGAGAATGACTCAGCTGGAAATCATACTTAATCATGCACCACTGCAACCATTATTAATCGAGATATTGTCAACTCACTTGCATATTCTCCTCCATTCGACTGTTGAGATAGAATCGACGGAGATCAAAGGGAGACTCGTAGAAAGTCATGTCATTCCACTTAAAGAGAATAGTATAATATATACTTCTGCTACTGATAATGCGCTACGAAGATACAGGGTGCGGCATAAATACTTTGCACTTTTAAAAATCCAGCCTATCCGCAGGCGCCAGTGTTTCAAATTTTAAAATTTTAGACATATGTAGGTAAAGTACTTAAGTACTGTGTTTATAATTAGTAGCTAGATAATGCAATTACTTATAGAGTTATTACATCTGAAAACTTTTATTCCTCAAATTAGGTTTTAGTCGGATCTTAAACCTTTGTATTACTTTATGCCGCCTTACAGCGAGGAATTAGAAACAAGGGTCATAATTTTTTTCCTAATAAGTATAACTATTTACACGTTGAAAAGTGTGTTCAATTCTATGATCAGACCCCGCGCTTTATTCTAAAAAGTTTTAAAATTAATTACATTTGAACGGCGCTCGAAAAATATTTTCACGATTAAGAAGTTCTACTCTTTCAACATGCCTGCTATTGAAATAATTCTATTTTCTGCGTGATACTCCATCATTCTATATTGCGGAAATGTATGCTATTCGCTCGGGAATATTGATCCGGAATCAGAACAAGTTGCAAAAAGCTACAGAGTGAAGCTATTAGTGGTATTTCGATGAGCTTAGTTCGGCCATTAATTCAACGATTGCATTCGATTTAATGCAGCGAGAACTCATAGTTCGTCTCTGTTGAAACATGTGCAAAGTTATATAATGATACCTACTTTTTCAAAGGATAAATTACAAAATGCGACTTTTGAGGATCAACATCAGTATCTTTCGTCAAATGGATGTTTTACTGTTGTCAGAGATCCTGCACCGTAGTACATAATATTATTCAATAGTGGTAGAGGTGCTCTACATATATTAATATTAAAATCTCACTCTCAATTGCACCTGTCTTTGGAATCGCTTTTTAGTTAAAAAATTGTGAACGGCGCAGTGAGTAAAATTTCAAAATCGTATTTGTCTCCATTCTATGAGGCTAACCATTCGTTTGAAGCCTACTTCTAAAAAGTTAAAGGTAATATGCTGGGACATATTTAGGCTTAATACGAAAATGCGTCTCGAACTTTTTCGCGAGATACAATTACAAATGTGTGACACAATATTTATGCCGCACCCTGTAGTAAAATCGTCCCAAGATACCTGAATGACATCTAGGACGAAGAACTGTTGTCTTTCCAGGTTGACTATGCAATCGAGCATGCACGAATGGCCTGCAATGAAAAGAGATACCCCCCCCCCCCCCCTCCTTTACTGCTCACCTTTTGCTCTTCCTTGTCCTCCTCTCTGTCCTCCTGGTAATCGCGAGTCCAGAGATCGCAACAATCGACCTCCCTTGTTGTACACTTTCGTCTCGCCCTCAAACAGTGAAGCTCATTGTGCGCGTGCCATGATCGCACGGAGGTTGCTCCGCGGGGATTCGAATCCCGTAAGTGACAAAAATATTTTGCCAGTTTCAGAAAACTTGAAGAAGACTATTTACATATCACAATATAGAATATTTTTGTTTTTCAATTTGACCAAAGGAACGCAAGTTCCTATCGCGGGAATCAATCATAACCAAAAAAATCAGAAACGTTGAAAAACCTTCAAAATATTTTGATGATATATCCGAAGTGCACTAACTCTATTGGCGATGACGAGAGCTCTCTTCCCAGTGGGAACCATCACAGAGATCCACGATTGAGTCAATTCCTCCGGAATATCGATCAGCCACTCAGAGGTCATCAGTGCACCATCGTATCTCAAAAATATATATTAGTGAGTGATAGGAGTGACCATCAGTTTACTACACACTTCATATGGTTCATTCTCGTCTATATCATCGTCAATCATCTAATTCGCACTCTCCTTCCGAGTACCGCGGGAGGAGTCTCCCACTCACAATCGTCTGGCCTCCTCACTGCTGATGCTCTCTTCCTCATCCTCCATCTCGACGATCTTCCGTAACCTGTCCATCTTATCGTCCCTCGCACTCTTTTGTCTCTCCAATGCCTCAGTCCGACGACGAGCCTTCAATCGACACAATCACTCATCCCCTCTCTTCTCATCTGCAATTAATCTCCAATCTGTACTACCTGTTGTTGGCTGGCCTTCGTTGCATTCTTGTATTGTGAGAATCGCGGGTGTTCTCCGAGTGCATCATCATCCACTTTCAATGATCCTCCTAGAGCACCCACAAGTCCGTCGAAGTCCATCTCAAGGTAGAGAATACACATGGATTTCTTCCCTCTCTGACGCGTCAGGTAGTCTTTGGGATACACAAGTCACCCAATTCGCATTATAGCGCAAGTTAATAATATAATTACGTGAACATACTGTATTCGTCTCAAACACGACAACAACAACAAAAGATACAAACTGTGAAGAAACAGGAAAAAAACAAATTTGAATAACAATAATCAACAATGATATCTAATTCTCGATATCCTCTTTCTTCTCCTTCATTCCGGGGACGTAGATTTTAGCCAGTAGTGGCCCCGCGATGATTTTTATTCCCTCCATTACTTCTTCTCGATTCACCACCAATAGTCCATTATGGTCTCTCTTGTGGCCTCCGCATCGAGTCAACTAAAAATATGATTATTCTAAGTTTAAAATTAGGGATATTTTTGAGTGTGGCAGTGTTGTAATCCTTAGATCACTCACAGACACAGCCAATCCGTCCTCGTGCGGCTTGAACTTCACTCCGATGGACACAGGTCTGTATCGATTGAAGAAGAAGTAGGCCAGATGGCCGAAATGGGCATTCAATTCATGGAGGAATGCTTCGACGGGATCCCAATCGATCACTGCCATCGACCCCTTCCACGACTTCCCACGAGGTTCGCAGAGACGAGAGATGAGAGGGGAGACCAGATCGAGCACTATGTCGTATGCCCGCCATGACTCACGAGAGAGATGACGCTGAAGGGAAACCATCTCTCTCCTTCCATTCAAGGGAACATCTCACTGTCACATCGAGGGGAGTCACGGAGTGCACATTCTCCACTAGAACTGAGAGTGTCTGAGAGGCAAGGGCGATCAGGCGTCGGAGAATCACCTCAAGAGCATTACCATAGGAAAGATGACCACACGTCTAATACTTTCTTCAATAGCATCATCCTTTAGAAACATGGATAAAATCTATTTCTAACATTCCGTGATCCCTGACCAGGTGTCACGTACTCTCGTCAACTGTGGTTCATACATTGGTACTCAAAGAGAGAAGAGTGGGTAACTGACTGGATCGGGGTTCTCTCTAGTCCACACACATCCCTTCTCGTCCTCATTGCACACGATGACCATGGGGGGAAGGACTGGTCGGAGGGAGAGGAAGGCTGTCTCCATTCGAGCACGCTTCTCCTCTTAAGCACAACTACTATTTAATTAGGCCCGATTGTTTTAAAGTCGTGAATAATTGGACAAGAATGACTAACCATTCCATTCTGACATTAGATCGACGATCAGTGGTTTGAGCGCCCAATTGTGAGTTCTGATGAGATTGAGAACTCGAGTAAAAGCATGAAAGCCACTCCTGAAAATGAAACCTTCATAATTTTACATTCTACTTGAGGCCTAATTCGACTAATTTATTCCTCATTTCGTAATATCGAAATTTCAACAAAAGAAATGTAAATATTCTTTTTAACCGCAAAGTAGTCGCGAATACCTAGAAAAGTTTTTGAAAAAACTAATATGAATCATTCGTTTCAACCTGAAAAGCAAAAAACGCAAAATGGTCTTAGAAAAGACTAAGCTAAGGCGCTAGGCCACGGTGGCCGAGTGGTTAAGGCGTGTGACTTATGATCACATGGAGGTATCTCTGCGCGGGTTCGAATCCCGTCCGTGGCAATATATTTTTGCTGATTTTGAGAGACCTGCTAAAGACCTTCCTATGGTAGACTAGATAGGATATTGAATTTTTTTGAAGAGTTGAACGAGCTGAAGACCTTATCATATAAATGAAGCACACAATTAGCACAATACACATTTCGGCACTTCTTTTGATAATGGGGCTCTTCCTCATCTAACCTAGTCATTTCTAAATAATTTTCCTTAATTTTCGGCCGCTCAACCCCTCAATGATGGGAAGGGATAGGAAATGTGGGACACGAAGGCCAATGGGGTGGCAATTAATCAAGAAGTGCCAAAAATTCAATTCTCTACAGACCAAAATTTTTCGATAGATTAATAAAAAAATAATTAGAGTGGATTTCTGACTGGGGAATGCTTCTCTTCGTCTTCTCAGTGAACTGCGATGCCACCAGCAACTCGATCGTGTAGTCGTTGAGGAAGGGACTGAGGTGCTGCAAGGGAACTATTACAAGGAGCAAGTCCATCCACTTCATTATATGGAGGAGCACGTGATCAAGTCATTAATGAGTTATTTCATGATCAGTCGATACTGTAGCATTATAATGAGTGATTGATAACTCACATTGGTGCCAATCCATCTCTTCATCAAGAGGACGCAATCGACGTAGGCTGGATAAGGAGTGGCCAATCCTCCCAATGACGACGACAACTGCTGCTCCCGCACGAATCTCAAGGGGGAGAGAATCCCTCTCTCTCATACATGGGCAGTGGTTGCTGCTGATTTTCTAAATCCGGGAGGGTGCCAACTAGTTCAGTCACAAAACCGGCAGCGTATACATAAGCTGGTACCCTAAAGTATGATGGACACTATCCGAAAACCGGGAGGATCTTGCTGCTAGCAGCAATGCCGCCCTCGTTTGCTCTCCCTCGATGAGGGGAGCCCTCACTTCGTCTCGAAGGTCTCCAATCTCATCTGGGCGGGTTGTAGATTCCCTCTGCTGGCTCCTGCATTCTTGAGTGTCTCCACTCTCTTCCTCAGTATCGCATACGTCTTCCCATTCATCACTTCCACTCGGAATACCACCTCGTCCTCAATCGAAATCACTCCTACCCAGTTTGCACGTTACTACTACTTCTCCTACTCTATTCTATGCCCATTTCAATGCACAAGGCCGGAAGATCACTCTCGGATGAGAATCAAAATAAGAACTACCAGTGTTTTCGACAAAAATATAGTCCCCATTCTATCCCCCCCCCTTTTACTCACAATATTAATTCTGCAGTCGTGTCTCGTTGCCACAGCCAACACTGAGAGTTGTTCCTGCAATCTCCTTCCTCTTCCCCATGAATGAATGCATCTAGCGTGCCTTGAGTCCCTCTGCCAGTTTGACATAGACTGCAGTAGTGAGTGCCTCGATGGCCTCCTCGTCCTCTCCCCACTTCCCCGAGTGCTCCAGCTTGATCTGCACTGCAATTGCCACGAATACATACCTACTCCATCTACTCATCATGTCAATCATCAATGTCCAATTGTGCTTACCATACACACTGGGTTTGTAGACGGGGAGTCGACCATCGATGGGGATGAGGGACCCTCCCTTCAGTGCTCCTCCACGAGTCTCCGCCAACACACAATCATCCGGCTGCAATCAATAATTGGATGGGTACTAGAGACCGTCAAACGAATGGCCAATCGAATATTGAAATCACTATTCATTTGACCCAATCGAATATCCTTTGTCATTCGAATAGTCACTCTCCCTATCATTTCAATATTCGATTCATTTTCATTCTCCGTCTCTCCTCGTATTAGTCAATATTTGATTGCTCAATCGAATGAATATTCGATTGGCCAATCGATTATCCTCGCCAATCGATTAGAATTCTATTCGATTGGCCGGTCATTCGAATAACGATAATTTCGAATAACACCTCATTTCTCGTCATTCGCATATCGAATATATTTGATTGGCGGTCTCTAATGGGTACTGTGGAAGGAGGAGTCTACCTCAGTTCCTCTGACATAGGGGGAGACAGCGTGGACATTGGTGATAGAGAGTGGAAGTCCCTTCACTCCTCTCAACATCTCGGATAGCTTGGAGAATGCCTTGGTAGTCCTCTCTAGATTCGTCCTCTTCCCTCTCAATTCACTGTCGATCGAAGTTCTCCAAGAGAGGGACGAAGGACACATCGACCAGTACCTGCACAGTGATTATGATTAGAGAGAAAGAAAGATATTCCTTTCTTATTTCCTACTTTCGAATCGTCAACAAAAAGTGCGACCAATCATGAATGAATCCTACTCTCCCCATCCCAACTCACTCAGATAGAATGAATCCGATGATCTTGAGAGGGGTCGCTTCACTCGCTCTCTCTCCCCATCCCATGGTGACGCAGATTCGACTATCTGCGAACTTCCTCACGTGCGTCTTCCCCTTCCAGAAGGAGGAGAACTCTCCCACTTCCGGTGAATTCGCCATTGGTCCCATCTGAAGGAAGAGAGGGTAGAGAGGGAAGGGAGGAATGACTTGCCGTGAGGGGAGAACTCCATTGAGGGGAGGGATTCATTCCCAAGAGTATCCTATACTCCTTCCTCTCCTTCGGTCTCTCACTCGACACACTCCACTCATCCAGGCAGACCTCCACCAGATCCTGCCATTATCTCATATACACAACGATTGTAATGATAAGAATAATCAATTTAGGAATACGCACCTCGTCGAAGTCATCAATGACAGCGACATCCCACTGCTCCATCCTCTCCCCCATTCCTTTCTCGATTTGAGATGCAAGTTGACGAATGAACGAGTTGAGCTGAAAAGGGAAGGATCTATCTCTAATTACTGGAATAGGGATACCTTGTCTCTCTCGGATACGGTATCAGTGACTAGATCGATGGAGGAGAGGGTAGTTGAGGGGACACTCAATTGCATGTAGTGATCGAAGATGCTCACGAAGGGCAGTCGATCGAAGAAGAGAGAGGAGGCAGCTGAGAGGTCACCCACACACGACAGAGCACGTGTGCACTGCAATCGATCATCTAGCCATCCATCCTCCCCTCCATTCGCTCACCTCGATGTGGATCCGAGGGAGTTCCCTGTGAGTGAAATCTCCTGCCATGTTCACCCGTCCACTCTCATCCCACAGAGTGATTGCACTGCTGGCCGAGGGAGGGAGATTCTCCTTCTCTCCATCTACACTCACCACTGCTCCCGAAACTACATTAGCTGCAATTACAAAATCAGTCATCCCATAAATAATATTTTTGGGAAGATTTATTAGGCCTCTTGCAAATCTTTTCAACTGGAAAATGAATAATTCAATATTGGCCGACTTGTTGTTACTATACCACTCTTCTTACCTCCTTCTGCATGAATGGTCGAATACCTAGATAGACTGACCAATTGAGTGGAGGAAGGCAGTGAGACTGGTCATCATATCCTTCTTCTCGTTCACTTTCCCCGCACTCAGCAAGTAGATCATCCATCCTCGAATGAAGAGAGGAGTCAACTGCAATGGCCATGTCAGTCAACAGGAGAGTATCCAACTCGGCATTCATCTTCTAGAATGGAATCATTGCATTGGCCCATAGAATTATCAGCGGATGGTCCGTCTCCATACTCCCCTCCCCTCACTCACTCCCTTGAGTCTCCGTGTCTTCGCCCATCTCTGGAGGAGCAGAATTGCATCTTGGAGCTTAGGTTTGTGAATGAGTCGAGATTGGATGGAGAGGAGGAGGGAGGACTCGTGGATCGACAACGAGAGCAACTCATTCAAATGAGGAGACGGGCAGGAATCTGAAGAATCCCCATTCCATCCCATATCAAGCAAGAGGGAATAATTGAAGAGGGGAGAAAGGGCGTACCTTTACTCTGTGCCTTCTCTCCATGGGCCCATGAGGGTCTGACATTCCCAATGGCAGGAGTGAATCTGACTGGTTTGATCCATTCGGGACCGGAAGTGATGGAGATGTCGAGGGAGAGATCATCACGATGAACCCTGCAAAAGATGAGACACTTACTCTGACTTTCGAAGATATTCGAAAGTAAAGAGGAAGAGAGGGAAGAGGGGGGGGGGTGAGAAACTGGCCTGAGAAGGGGAGAGAGAGAATCGCCCCTCTCACAGATG
Source organism: Pristionchus mayeri (assembly GCA_036245805.1). Taxonomy (NCBI): domain Eukaryota; kingdom Metazoa; phylum Nematoda; class Chromadorea; order Rhabditida; family Neodiplogasteridae; genus Pristionchus; species Pristionchus mayeri. The sequence goes on along the minus strand of BTRK01000002.1, from coordinate 21,793,402 downwards.
AAGGAGAGATCCACACTTGCCACTTCGGATCTGCAAGAGGGAGGATGAGACAGAAAGAGATACTCTTCCTCATTACTCTTCTTTCCCATCCATTCATGCTAAATGTCCAAAAGAAACTGCAAAATTTGTAAAAAGAGGAGTCCCAACATAAAAGGCGATATATATTTGGTGAGAGGGAAGGAAAGGAAAGAGCATAACCTACTTGAGAATGGCAGCAATGCTGCAGAGAACGAGTGCTCTCTTCGTGTGGTAGACTCCATTCAGGAAGTCACGAGTGTCCAGCAGCTTCTCAAGGGGGGGGGGGGGATTAGGAGACACTACATGGATTAGCTATCCACCTTATCCATTGTAACAACCAGTCGGACGAAAACTTCATTAGCATCCTCCACTCGAATAGTCGAATCGTCGATTATGTCAATCTGTTAGTTAATAGAATTACATAACTATCAACACAAAAGATTAATAAATACCTTCTGAGGCTTGATCCATGAGTACTCCTCCACTGTGGTCAACTGCTTTTCTATCTGTTCATCACTCAACAGAAGGGGGAACGATACTCCCAATTTCTTGAGCCATCCTCGCTTTCTGTACTACAATGAGTCTAATTTCAATGCTCGCACGTAACCATTATAATGTTCCACTCGAGTGGGTGCTTTGCTTCCCATCTTTGAAAGGAAAGGGATCATTTCTGCAACATCACTCACATTTCCTTTGTGCCCCTTTGGTTTGGCAGTATTGAGTGTCTCAACTATCTGGCTTGCCAATCCGATAACTCTCTTCCTCTTCTCTTTATCCACTCGAGTCTCCTCCAACAGTTGCTCACACTAAATACCACACCAATTATAGTAGAATTGACGGAAAATTGAACAGTCCGTCGAATAAGAATTGGCAAACCTGCAACACGAAAGCAGATCCACTCGATTCCGGACCAGCGTCCATCCTGAACATTGCCATTCCAAGTCAATTTCCCCCTCGTAGATACAGTATTCGCAATGGAGAGAATCTCCCATGCATCCCATCTTCTATCATCATTTCGACAATGCGAATCCATTTATTCCAGCTGTACATATGAATTGTATGGCCCGATTTGAATAACACAAAAAAAATGGGATAATATGCATTTCGTGATCTATTGTACCTAATTTCGTTTTATGAGAAAGTAACCGGAAGAAAAGTAAAAGAAAGGAACGAGCGGGAAAGGAAGGTATCACAGAATGGATCGAGTGGATACAGACAGAGATGATCTATTGGATAAACTAGTCAGCACTGCTCGAGAGGAAATCGAATACACAAGGGAGAGTAGTGATATAATATAAAGGGAGACGAACCGAAGAAGCAATAAATACAGTAGTGACCCGTGAGACAACAACTGAGAGTAAGCCATCCAGAGATGGTTCCTCCCTTCACAAGCAACACGCCCGCAACAAATCCCATATAGGACCACAAATCTACACGGAGAGGGAAAGAGAAGCACTGAATTAGACTCGGTTTCGAGAATCGCGTGAAATGACGGGAAGCTAGATAACAAGGATAAGGTGTTTTCAGGGATCTGGTTCGGGATGAATCAATCGAGCAGTGTCTGAAGATGAAGAAGACTGACGAGAGAGCGACGGACTACGACTCCCCTTCCCTGCACAATATCAGCCAATGAACATTCATTTGAGATGGTCGCTCGAGCAAGCACTCGAAATAACATCATCAGAGATGATATTGAGAGGACGAAGGAAAGGAGGGAAATAGTCTTACCTGGGGGAAGAGTGGGCAGGGCAGAGTTACACAAGAGAGCGAGTAGAACGAGGAATGCACCGATTATGAAGGGAGGACCTGCACAAGCACGAATATACCATCTACCCTTTGTTGCACTCGATGCTTTCCCGCTACAACGAGTGTGTCTAATTCGTCATTGAATAAGGAGAAGTGAGGGGAGAGAGAGTGATGACCTACCAGGGACGAGCATCCATTCGAAGGCGGGTTTGTCCATCCACGTGGATTCGCTCTCGTTCCTTCTCGGGGTGAGAATCTTATTGACGACAGGGAGGGGATGAATGCGAGGAGCGGGGAAGGCTGGACCCACACCTAGGTACAATCATTCACTCACATATTACACGATGCACAAAAAATAATCCAAAACGTAATCATTAATCGTTATCCGTTTTAATGTATGATTACATATTCAAAGAAAAAATAATAGAGAAATGCCTAAGAAGGGAGAAATAAAGTACCCATATGGCCAGTTCCATCGCCATCTACACTCAGATCGACATCACAGAGGTAGAATATGAATCCAAAGAGTGCAGGACCGAAACCTGAAATACTCTCTGACACACTGCTCTATTCATGAGAGTACAAGATTGTGAATGTATCATCTATCGTACCCCCCCCCCCCCTCGTGCCCCTCTGCCCACCTGAACATAGTCCTCGTATGCCAGTGACGACTCCTTGCACAGTGCCCTGCTTGTCCTTATCCGTGAGAAGGGAGACATGGGCAGAGATGGAAGGGTAGGAGATGGAGGAGAGGGCAGCCAAAACTCCTGCTGCCCACATCATCCACGTCCTCAACAGAGACATTACCATCCACACGGAGATTAATGGACCAATAATGGAGTAGTACTCACTGCGTGCCCAGTCCGTACCACGTGAGTTGTGCCAATTGGAAGGAGAGACCTGCTGTGATCGTCGCCTTCGTCCCTATCTTCTTCGTCAGAATCAGGAGAATCCACGTCTGGGCGATGACTGAGAGGACTCCCACCATGGCAATGTAGGCTGCCACTGCCTCAGGGGGGAATCCTACCACCTGCAACACGACCATTCCTCTCATCGAATACAGGAAGACCACTGTTGTACTCATCCGACCCCCCCCCCCCTCCAACTGAATGGATCTCACCAGTTTGAGGTAGACGAAGAAGCAAGAGAATTGGCCAGATTCGGGAAGATACGAAAGGAAGACTATGAGTGAGAGCTGCAATACACACACTACTCATTATGCCGCCCCATCTCATTAAGAACTGATTAATGGGTTGAAAGATAAATGGAAAAGAAACCTTGAGTATAGTTGAGTCGTGAGCGACCATTCTGAGCGAGGAGAATGGATCAGCATGTTGCCAGGAAAGAGAATCGAGAGAAAGACGACGGGAGAGTGATTCAGGCACCCAGATCACTATGAATATCACGTCCGCCAGAGCCACAAGTGTCGCCTGCAGTCACATTCTCTTGCAAAAACTTCTGAGATCATTTCCTTGCGAATTAATTATCATTTCCGTAAGAGAACGATTTTTTAAAAAATTCTATCATACTATTTTTTCCCAATTTCAAACAAAATAAACTAATGGATGGAAATCCGTACAATGTTTATCAATTAGACATTATCCATACTCTAGAAAGAACTTATACCAATTCTAATGAACTTATTTTCCAGTATTATCCTATAACTTTTTTCCAAGATCATCCCAATATAAAATGAGCGAACAAATAGTGTACGTACGACAGCGACGACGAGTCCATCCGAGTAATTCTCTCCTAGATATGCCCCCAGGGCAGGAGAGGTCACCAACGAAGCCGCGAATGTGGCCGAGACTAATCCGTACGCTGAGGAACGATCGTGCTGCAACATATGACATCTCTACCATCTCAGTCCACTAGACAACCACCATTCAAATTCAATATGTAAGTGTTTGGAAAGATTTTATTAAAATACCATGTGTTATCTATGAAACAAATGTCCAATGGAATGATTATCATTCATGTAGGGGTAATCGGATTAGTAACCAAACAATAGGCGTATGAAAACAGAAAAAATAAGCATACCTTCTCGGTGATATCGGCCACATATGATAGAACGACGGAAAATGTAACCGAGAAGAGACCAGAGATTGAGAAGAGAGCGAAGTACCACCTACATTCAGCCTATTTTGTAGTGTCATTTACATCGCCTCTGAGAATATCATTTTTCTCAGGAAGCACCACAATCTGATCATATCTATTTCTCTCTTTCTCATTGGATAAGATGTACTAGCCTTGCTCGACCGGTTTTCACTTCTCAATCTATCCCCTCTACATCCAGCCATAGCTCACAAATGGAAACTAACCATGGACTGATTTTGAGGCAGGGAATTGGCATGCATGTACAGAAAACAGTGAGGATGAGAAAGATCTTCCTTCCCCAGATATCAGAGAGCGCTCCGACTATCGGCGCAGAGAGGAACGATAATAATCCCTGCAATTGATTTCATACGGCTTCTACAAAATGGAAATACCTTGATTCCGAGAATGATTCCGTTCATCAAAAACTTGTTAGTGGGAAATGTCTCCGCGAGTACCTGTTCAACCAAAATGAGAAACTTCAAGAAAAGGGCAACTTACATTGATGACAGGAACGGTGAGCAGTCCCCATGCGAAATATTCTAAGAAGATGACAACAAGAGCGTGGAAAACAGAGGCTTGTGATCGATCTTTCGATTTCCGACCGGGGCCGAATATCAACGAGGATAGAGATCGACTTCGGCCAATTGCATTGTGCTGCAACTTCAACAATTTGCAGTGAACTTTAAGAAGGGGCACCTCCATCTTTTTCAGCGAGATGAGAGTATCAGTGGTAGGAAGAAGAATGGAGTTGAAGTTAGTCTCTTTGGTAGAGCAAGACGAGACATCCAATGTGTTCATTCCACGATAAATCGTGATGCCATCTCACGGGTAATCACGGCTTGTCTCTTTCACTCTTCTTCTCTCGCTTTCACCTTTTCCTTCTCTACCACGAACACACCGTATCGAGCGACACGCTACCTATAGAGATAGAGAAAGTCATTAGAAACTGCGCACGAGAAAGATTACAATCTAGCTAACAGAATTCAGTACAGCTTGTAACTATAATTGCATAAGTTGAAGGCGCAATACAGCGGACTTCTTTGTGTCACGAGAAGCGCGATTCAACTGGAAATCGAGGAAAATACGAGCAATAACGAAAACAAATTGTTAACAAGGAAAATAACGAACAAAAAAAATCAGAACTGCAGAAAAGGACTGCAGGCAAAATGCACCACCCCCACTGTAATTTGTACACGCACGTTGTTCATTCGGTTCTCGCTTTTATAACACTATTTCTATTATAATGTCTTATTTGTACGTTCATGCACTGTTTCATTTGTAGTTGTTATGTCGGACGGACAACTAATCTCTAATCTTCATAATCAAGTAAACCGTCTCGTCAAGCAACTCGAGGAATTGGAACAAGAAAAGTGAGTTTATTGTTATGAATTTCAAAGTTGTTTCGAGTGGTAAATTAACTATATATATAGTTAGTTAGCTAGTCATAATTTCATCCATGGTTAGTTTGTCTCAGCGCACGTACAAAAGGCATATATAGTACCCTAATTAAATATGTTGACTCGGGCATTAACGGGTCATGTGATACTTTTTGAGAATCACTTGATATTTCACACCCGGCGATTCATCTCCCATACGTAGCTACACTAATCAATCACGTGATATCATATTTTTGCGTATCATGGTATCCCCATTTTGGAACTTCATATATGGTACCTACATATATATCTTTGCTTGATGCGCATCATGATGCTAATAAAACAAACGGTTAATGAAAGGAGCGACTAGAACGGGAAATCCCTACCCTAAACTTTGCAGCCTTGATCCTTAGGATTACCAACTGCGTATTGTATCTGCGTGCCATACATGTCATATGTAGAGCATTTGCGGAGGTCCAGATTGCATTACAGTAACCCGTGTGCAGCGGGACAGGACGAAGCGAATTCTTTTTTTAATTGGCTAGAGAAACTATCATATCTACGAAGATTACACATGGGAGATCTGTGCTGTACGCAAAGTCAATCGATTTTTTTCGATAGATATCAGGGTTACGGTAATCACTTTTCCTGTCTCTGACATTGAAAAGGTTTCCGGCTCTTGTCATATTGGGAGTCAGATTTGCGCACCATGCAGAAACCTGACGGTGATGTAGTCTGCGATTTCTTATTTTTCTGTGAGTGCGAAATGAGCATTTAAATACCGTGATACGACTTTCTCAAGTTGTACATTTAGAGATGCTCTTACGGAGGATGAATACAACGAAATGAAGAATGAAACTGTGGAAGAATTGAATGAAATCAGTCAGACACTTCTCAAAATGAGCGATGGCGCTCTTTCAACGATCGATAACAATGCGAAGGAGAAGCAAGTGAGAATGGCCACTCCTCTTCCACGAACGATTCAATACCTGAAATGAGTAATTGAGGCGATTCGAGATGCGATTGCCACTGCATTTCAATCCATCCATGGCCACCAATCTCCTAATAAGATAAGAATCGCTGTCCTCAGACAAAAAATTGCCCAAGTAAGTAACAAGTTACTGTAATTTAAATTTATTGAGAAAATATATGCTGGTTTATTTGTTCAATTTTGTTATTCAGATCGGAAACGACTACCATATGAAGAAAATTGATGAAGAGACAGTCAAAATTCGAAAGGCAACCGTCTTGAGCCGATTGAATGAATTGGGCGACCGGTTGTCTTCAGAGGAGTCTTTCTTATTACTAGAGTCACTGGCTGAGATAAACCTCTCTCTGCAATCAGCGTCCACAAATTCGAAAGCTAAAGACGAGTTCATAGATTCGTTGTGATTGTGCATTCTTATCAGTTTTATGTGCCATGTAAAGGATAAAATAATTTCTCAAATCTTATCGGATTGATTGTTCCTTAGGTTTGTTCCATCTCGGGATATTTTAACCTCACACAACAAAGATATCTGAAATAAAATTTTGAGATGTCCAATCATAACTATGGGGAAGATTTGAATAGGTTCGATCATAAAACGATGAAGAAGGAAGTTGGCGTGAAGAAGGAGATCAAGAAAGAATATATGGAAAGGATCAAAAAGGAGCCGAAGGAAAGGAAGAGAAAATATAAAGAGAAGAAAATGAGGATGAAGAAGGAAGTGAAGTGTGAAGATGAAGAGATGCTGAAGGGAATGAAGAAAGATGTGATGGAGGAGAGGGGAAGTGATTCGAAGAGGAAGAAAGTGATCCCACTCGCTGATCCCGATATTCCCCCTCCATGGAAGGTGTATCTTTCCATGAGGAAGATGAGATGCTATTACCATAATCATGATACGAGAGAATCCACTTGGGAGAGGGAGGATGTGGAGAAGTGGAAGAAGGAACACAAGGTATTCTCTCTTAGTGATAATACGAATAGTGGGATATAAGAGTTTAGTCGTGAGTTTGATGGGTATACCACCCATGGTTCTCGTGAAACCAGCAACAAAACGGAAACTATAGTAGATGTTACTTTACCTTTGCTTTGTGATCCTGAACCTCTGGTAAAAATCTTGGATGGATATCTAGAAGCTAGGTTATAGGTGGGACGGGGTGAACAGTAATTCAAGAAGTGTCTGAGATTCTATGATAGAGCGTGAAATGGACGAGGGAGTTTTCAAAATGGGAGTGCACGCAATGTTGTTTTGAGTACCATGGTGTCATTCGAGCAGCTCGTTTAAACTTCCAGTAAAACATATCTATAGAGATCTTCAGGAATATTCCATATGTAAGACAACTATTTCAATCGTATTTCTAATTGAAATAGTAAAAACTCTGGAGCATCAAATGAGTCTTCCTTTCAGATAGCTCCCGTTGTTCAGCCGTTGAATGAACTGAGAGTGTCCAATTTGATTAATGAAGATATTCAATTTATCCAAGAAATTCGCCATAAATCGAATTCAATTGTGCGTTGCTTTTTTATTTCTATTCATCCTAATTGTTGGTCTCAAATTTGGTTTCTCTATGAAATGGATATGCTTGGATCTTGATGATTCCCCGACACTTGTTCGATTACTGGCCACTCCCCGCTCTCCTATCCCGTGTTCTCACACTCACAAGGAAAGGTCTTCTTGTGTCCATCGCCTTTTCGAAAATGTTCAAAGCGCCTATCTAGAGTATCGTCTGGGAAGCCTGAAAGTATTCTCCTTTTTTGCGGAGGAGCCCTGGGGGCAGAGAAAAAACAATAATTGTAATTTCCCGGGGTCCTCATCTACGCTTTCAAACCTCCCCTTCACAACTGCCTTGTGGTTGAGTGGTAAGGTGCCCGACTAGTAATCCGGTGAACCTGGTTTCGGTGTCAACAAGATGTTTTAGATTTTTGCTCCCTTCGAATACAAGTTTATGACATCAATAATTGCATGATGGGACTTTTAGCCTAGTATGGCCCAATTTCAGGAGCTAATGCAATTGCACATGTTTCTTCGATAAAATATATTCGGAGGCCCTTTCCATAACTCATCACCCCTTGAGTTGCTCATTAGCTCCTCGAATGAAGTCGTATTTTAATAGGGTAACAGTCCCATCATGCAATTCTTGATTTCATAAACTTGCATTCGAAGGGAGCAAAAATCTAAAATGTCATGGGGACACCGAACCCAGGTTCATCCGATTACTAGTCGGGCACCTTACCACTCAACCACAAGGCAGTTGGTGAGGGGACGCTTGAAAGCGTAGATGAGCAGCCCGGGAAATTACAATTATTGATTTTTCTCTGCCCTCAGGGCTCCTCCGCAGAAATGGAAAACACTTTCAGGCTTCCCAGACGATACTCTAGTTAGGCGCTATGAACATTTTCGAAAAGGCGATGGACACAAGAAGACCTTTCCTATCAGACTATTCCTTCTCTCTCCCTCCCCACTCGATCTTGCCATCTCGGTCTCTCCTCTGATTCAATCGCAATCTTCGACACTTCTGCTCTCATTGATCTCCCTGAGATCCTTCGCATCACTGTCCGGCGTACTGTAGTCATGTCCATTTATTGATTACAATGGAAACTTTGAAGATCAAGTGGTCGCTGTAATACCGTATACAGTGATTCAAGAATTGGATGTATTGAAGAAGTCAGGGAGGGAAACCGTTGTTCGCCCGGTATATCTTCTACTCACACTAGTTTGGAATATGTCTTGCAGGCGATCAGAGTACATAAGAGTCTGGATGACCTTTCCAGCAAGAATCATCCCTTGCTTATCCTGGAGAGTGGAAGAGAAGTCAGTTCTCCTTCTTAATGCAAGATATTTTCGAATTCAGCTATATCTAATGTTAAATTATATTCAGATGGATATTTGCAGGCGAATGAGAGGATGGAAGACCTCCCTGTTCACAACTCAGACGATAGGATACTCAAGTGCGCTCTGAGGATTAGTAAATTCAGTGAGAGACTCTCTTATTCTCATGCATATGATATTGTTTGAGTGGGAGATCGAATGAAAGATATCGAGTTCGTGACGAATGATATAAATCTTCGGCAGAAGTCTCGTGCACATGGCTGCTCTGCCATCGGAGCTCAGGTGAATTGGAGAGGAGAAGAGGGGAAGAATAGAAGGGGAATGGGCAAGGATTCAGGAGTTTGTCAATGGACTTCTCAAGGAAAGTGAAAAGAGAATAAAGAAGAATGAATCTCAAAGTGAGAAGAAGAAAGAGATGAAAGAATCCCAGAACGAGCAGATGAAGAAGAATGAAGTGAAGAGGAAGGAGAAAGAGAAGAATCAGGTTGTTTACCGATCCTAACGATCGAATTAGGAGTGTATGCGAACTAGGAAATATTGTTTCGGATTTAAGGATGATGAGAATGATATCTGGATGTAGAGTGCCCCTATTATTCTAAAGAAGGAGAAGGAAACAAATATAGAAGTGTATGGATTGAAGATTGTCGATGATCAATCGTCTTCGATGAAGAAAGAGGAATCTGAAGTAATAACGATTGAAGAGGACGAGGATGATGATATTGAAATAATGGATATTCCCTCTCCGAGTATGAATGGAGAAGAAGAAGATGATTGGGATGGAGACATCATCGAAGTGGACGTTCCTCGATCGAGTATTCCCGATGAGATATGGGATGAATACAGGAAACCATGGGAAGTGTTGATGAGGATACTCAAGGAGACTCCCTCTTCCATCTATTCCATGTGAGTGAGAGGGAAGAGAAGAGAGGGGGGGGGGAGATCCTCCCTTGTTGTCATGATTGCATTGAGAGGGAGAGACAATTGGATACTAGGAAGGACGAGATAAGACACGAGGAAACAGAAATATATGCAAAGGGAATTGAATGGGATGGTGGAATAACAAACGAGTTGATTTAGGTTCTCTCAACAGTCTCTCAATTTGTTCATTCGGAAGAAGGCTCTCAGCGATCTAGAGCACATAGAGAGAGGATTGAAAAAGTGAGCACTAGAGACCGTCAAACGATTGGCCAATCGAATATTGAAATCACTATTCATTTGACCCAATCGAATATCCTTTGTCATTCGAATAGTCACTCTCCCTATCATTTCAATATTCGATTCATTTTCATTCTCCGTCTCTCCTCGTATTAGTCAATATTTGATTGCTCAATCGAATGAATATTCGATTGGCCAATCGATTATCCTCGCCAATCGATTAGAATTCTATTCGATTGGCCGGTCATTCGAATAACGATAATTTCGAATAACACCTCATTTCTCGTCATTCGCATATCGAATATATTTGATTGGCGGTCTCTAGTGAGCACCTCCTATCACAGTTAATATATCATTTTTTTAAAGTTTAATATCGAATAACTGGACGAAGGATGGTTTCATGGAGTTGTACCGCAGCCTGCATTCCCTCCATCAGTACTACGTTATGAGGAAGCCCTTCCCTCCGACGGTACTCTCTCTCTCTCTCTCTCCATTCCATAGTCTAGTACATTCATCTTTTCCAGATGCTGCCAGAGAAATTACTGTGCGATGATCTCGATAATAATGTGGGGAGAGAGAAGTTGCAAGAAAGCATCTTGAAGGCTCATCAGCATATTCTGTCATTTGAACAGCCTAGTGACATAGCTCTTTTTAGATCCCCATAGACTTTTAAAGAATAGATTGCATAATACTTTACTTGATTACTTTGTCTTACATTCTCAACTCGCATATAATTTGTGTGGCGGTTTGGAAGGTTAAAGGGTCTCTTTGATCGGAAGTTGCGGCATCGCTGAAAGAGGAGCGGGAGGGGGGAGGAGGTGGAGGGAGGGGGAGGGGGTATGAGCACAGCAGCATTTTGGCACGATGAGACATAGCGACCGAGGAGGAGCGGGGGGAGCATCGAAAGGAGCAGAGGGGAGACAGTTCACGAACTAGCAAGCACTCGGAGTCTGTTGCCATTGCATGTCTTGCAGTAGAGATGAGAATCCAGAGGATAGCATCCTTGGCCTTCCACCTGAAGAAAATGAAGAGAGTGGAGAATAGAGTAAAGAGGGATACCTTGGAGGAGAGTTGAGTACCACAGTCTTCACATCGATAGCATTCTACGTGGAAGGACTGGAACAGAAGGAAGAGTAGGGGGAAGGGGAAGAGGACGATACCTTCTCCATGGCCACTACTCTCACGGATTCTTTCCCTCCATCCTGAGGGACGATGGGCTTGGAGCAGACGGCGCAGCGAGGAGCGAATGCCCTGAAGGGAAGGGGGATGAAGAGTGGGGGGAAGGGGGGGGGGGGTATCTACTCACTCATGGAAGCATGGCACGCAGTGCACTCTGTTCTCAGGATCAACAGTGAAGGGAATTCCATCGAGGGCGATGTTGCAAACGACGCAAGTGAAACCTGTGAAGGGAGAGATGGAGGGGGGGGGGGGGGGGAGGTCACTGACACTGCACATGGAATGCCCCTCCAACTGCTCGCAGTAATCGATCGGAGATCGGCTGAGAACACTTGGCACATCGCTCGAGAGAATCCTGAAATGAAGAGATTCCATCTCTTGTTTCTTGATCTGCCTAAGAATGGAGAGAGAAAGGGAGAAGAAGAGAGAATAAACAGAAGAAAAGGTAGTGGACAGTGAGTGGAGGGGAAGTAACCGAAGGGAAGAATAACGAGGAGAGGGATGGAAGTGGAGATACTTCTAGTTCACAGAGAATGAGTTGTTGTCATCGATTTGTTGCAGAGGAGGAGGGGGATGAAGAGGGACAACAGACGTCATTCGAAACGTGCGATGAAGGAGGAAGTGAGAATGACACTTGCTCATCCATCGATTAGGAGAAAGAGAAAAGAAGGAGAAGATGAACACTTTGAATGGTATGAGATAGAGTATACTCACGACGTAGTCCTTCTCGCACATTGGCTTTCCATCTACATTGTAGAAGGAGGAACCTGCCAGTTGATCCTCGCATTTGGAGCACACGAAGCATGAGACGTGGAAGATCTGGAAGAGAGGGGGAAGTCAGAGGTCAGGGGGGAGGGGGTTACTTACCTGATTGAGCGCTGTGCAGCCCGGTTTGTCGTTTGTGATCTCCTGATTGCAGTTGACACATATGTCTCAAATGTTCTCATTTTCATTCTTCCTCATTTCTACCACTCAAATTGCTCCTTTCCACTCAGTTTTTTCTGCCTCGACCGAATAAAGGAGAGGGAATAGGGGAGTCTAACGGGTCCCTCTTGAGGGAAGAGAAGGGAGATAGTTTCATTCCAATTCCTTTTGGCTACCCTCATGCATTCCTAATCGATGGATCGAGAGAAAGAGAATGAAAGAGAGAGATAGAGATAACCTGAATCGGAAGTTGTCATCTTAGAGAGTCGAAGGAATCAAGAAGAGAAGAAAGAAGAAAGGAGCAATGGAAGAGGAGAAGTCTTCTCTCTATTCAGACCCGCCCTTCCCCCTCCACTCTCTCCTCCCTTTCTTCTCTCCTCCCCCTCTCCCCACCTCCCTCTCTCCTCCCATCTCTCCTCCCCCAGAGACTTCATTCTCACCCCAATTCATCTCAAATCAGGCCTCTTGGGGCATCCAAATGATAAGAATAGACGTCAGATCAGCGTTTTCCGAACAGAGAAAGCGAAGACACAATTCTCCCCAGAACTCTCTTCCATCCACGCTTTTCTTCTTCTTCTTCTCCTAACTCGAAAACAAGTGTTTATGTTCCAGAAGGCTCCCCTCCCCCCACTCACTTCCTCTCAGAGATTGTGCATTCCCTCGGGTGGTCGCAGTGTTCGTGGTGGTGGTGTTCGTGAGAGTCCTGATGGGGGATGCAGCTGGAGGGGCAGAGGAGGGCAGAGGAGGGACTCCTCTTCCTCCACTTCCTCCCCCCATCGCTGCACTCATTTGGTCGACCAGTTTGGATATCTCGTCTCCGTCCCTTGATGCCTGCAGGAGATGAATACCATCCTCTCTCTCTCTCTCTCTCTCTCTCTCTCTCTCTCTCTCTCTCTCTTCCTCCTCCCTCACCTTCAGAATGGAATCTGCATCGATGGGAAGAGGCTGAACTCTCCTCATCTCCTTCTGTTCATTCGCAGTTTTTTGTCTCTCCGTGAGTCCTTCAATTCCCATCTCTCTCAGAATTCCTTCCATGTTCTCAAGAAGGGATTACTCCATTCCCTTCATTCCCTCCCTTCTCTCTCTTCCTATAACTAGACACCACAAGCTCCGCCCACTCGGCTCGGACAGTTCTCCTCTCTAAAGCGAGATTTGAGGAGCACATGCGTAATTTGCGACCAAAACGGTCGACCAAAAAAGAATTCGATAGCTTTCCCCGAGACAAATCGAGTGGTTGGTCGACGAGCTAGGTCTGACTCCTCCAAGTAGGTCAAAATTGAAAAAATAAGGTTAAAATGCCGTTTATACGAAAAATTATAAGTTCGTCGGGCAATATTCATATTTAATGGTCTCATATCAGTCCAAAACGCGAAAGCAAACGAAGATTTATACTTTCGTTTAATTGTGCTCCTCATTTGAATTTTTAC